>JAWZYT010003515.1:0-45102 GCA_034508575.1 Petrolisthes manimaculis | reverse complement strand
GAAGGAAAGAAGGCATAGTAAGAACCGAGGAAATAGAAGGAAAGAAGGCACAGTAAACACCAGGGAAATAGAAGGAAAGGAGGGACAGTATACACCAAGGAAATAGAAGGAAAGGAGGGACAGCAAACACCAAGGAAATAGAAGGAAAGGAGGGACAGCAAACACCAGGGAAATAGAAGGAAATGAGGGACAGCAAACACCAAGGAAATAGAAGGAAAGGAGGGACAGCAAACACCAGGGAAATAGAAGGAAATGAGGGACAAGTGAACAAGTAACAATATTTAAGTTGCTGCCATTTACAGCAATAATAATTACTCCAGAAACACACAAAAAAAACTTGATTACTAAATAGAGAACACAATTATTTTACGAGTACAATATGGCTAGATGAGATATTAGGGCGTTTGGTAAGTTATCAATTAATCTTTTACGAGTACTGTATAACATGGGTACAAAAAAAGACGAGATATTAGGGCGTTTGGTTAGTTTAGCAGTTGTTGTGAAAGTGTGGGTGCTTAGGGTGGATTCATGGGTTATCCTGATTGGTTGGTTGGTTGGCTGGTTGGTGGTCGTGTATGGTTCTGACAGACATTGTTGTTGGGGGGGTGGGGGGGCACCAGTGGGAGGGCACACCAGGGGGGACGAAGAGAGGGGAGGAGAAGAGAGAAGAAAGGAAGGAATAGAGGGGAAGGGATTGGGGAGGAAGAGAGATGAGGAGAAGATAGAAGAAAGGAAGGAATAAAAGGGAAGGGAGAAGAAAGGAAGGAGAGAGGTGAGAAAGAGGGAGAAGAAAGGAAGGAATAGAAAAGAAGGGAGATGAATTTGGGGAGGAAAAGAAAATACGGTGGGAGAAGAAAGGAAGGAATAAAGGCGAAGGAAGAATAATTGGGGAGGAAAGGAAGGAATAGAGGGAAAGGGAGAAGAATTGAGGAGGAACAGAAAAGACGGGAGGATTTGAAGAGGAAGGAAAAGAACGAGGAGGGATAAAGAGGAAGAGAGAAAAAAGTGAAGGAAAATAAGGGAACTGGGAATAAAGGTGAGATTTAGAGGGAAAGGACAAAGACAATAGGGACATAAAACACACACACACACACACACACACACACTATTTCCTCAAGATTAAAAAAACCGTATAGTCGTCTTTAAAAAAATAGCTTACCACTGGCTTAATATGCACTTTTGTTACATTTTAGTGCCATGATTCCTCCAAAGTATTCCTCCATGATTCCTCCAGGAAACAGGACCAGATAAAAAAAAACTCTCTCCCTCTCTCTAACACACACACACACTAATAAACCGTTTATTAATATTATTATTATTATATACACACACACACTTACTTATAAACCGTTTATTAGTATTATTATTATACACACACACACACACATATTGCTTCCTTCGTTCTCCAGCCTTCATCCTCCATTCTCAGGTCAATTAAGTTTTGTGTTGGTAATTCTGGAGCAACTGATTCCTCCTAACTATTCCAAGCAACAGAACACCATTATTTTTGTTCATCTGCTCCTGTTTCCTGGCATATTTTGGAGGAATCAAGGCACTCCAATGTAACAAAACAAAGTGAATTACCCCATTCCTTTCCTAACCCGTCTGTTACATAAAGAGGAGAATGAGTTGAAATGAGGTGAGGTGAGGTGGTGAGGTGAGGTGAGGTGAGGTGAGGTGGTAACATTACGAAAAGAAATACCACATGTCGATGGATGTGATGAGGTGTGAGGTATCGAGAACTATAGCTAATATGAAATGATGTAATAAGGTGAAGGTGAAAATGAGATGAGTGAGATGTCAGCGGTTTAATTAATGTCATGTAAAATTATCTAAGATGGGTTGACATGAGCTAATATTAAGATGAAAACGAGATGAGATGTCTTCAGGTTAATGTCATGTAAAATGATCTAAGATGGGGTTGACATGAGCGTATATTAAGGTGAAAATGAAATGATATACGTCAGTGAGATGTTTTCAAGTTAATGTCATGTAATATTAGCTAAGATGGGGTTGACATGAGTTTACTGTATATTAAAATGAGCCGAAGTGAGGTGAGATGAGACGAGTGAGTTGAGTTGAGGTGAGTCTGGGTAGAGTTTTGTGCTGGTAAATAAATCTGGAGCAACTGAATCCTCCAAACTATTCCAAGCAACAGAACACCATTATATTTGAGTTACCTTGGACCTGTTTCCTGGCATACTTTGGAGGAATCAAGGCTCTCCAATGTAATACCAGAAGGGAATTATTATCTACCATCTTCAGACGTCGGATTGTTTTTGTCAACTCCTCTCACGTACACATCAGACCAGGGGGGGGGTAGGGGGGGGAGGAGGGGGGCGAAAATGAAGGGAGGTGTGGAGGAGCGAAGGGGAGGTAGATGAAAGGAGGGGAGTGAGGCTGGCTGTGTGAGAAGGAAAGGGAAGGAGGGGGAGGGGGAGAGGGAAGGGGAAGGATGGTGGAGAGAGAGAGAGAGACGCAGGGAGGTTAGGGGAGTAATCTATAGTGTGAGAGAGAGATAGAGAGAGAGTGAAGAAGCAGAAGAGGGTGTGAAGTAACTGAGATAAAGCAGGATTTAGGAGAAAAAAATATCAAGGAGTGAAGGGCAAGCGGTAAAGAAAAAGAAAAGGGAAAGAAAGCGACGGTAAATATCTTAACAAAAAGGGATGAAAAGATGTCAGGGAGGAGAAAGGAAAGGAAGGAGATGGATACTAAATAAAAGAAAAAGAAAAAAAGAAAATACACTTGAGGAAAAGTAAGCTAAAAAACAAAACAAAACGGGGGGGAATGGAAAAAGGAAGGAAGAAAGGAGGAGGAGGAAGGAAGGAGATGCAAAGTTGGGAGGGAGAGAAAGTCAAGAAACGAAGAAGGAAGAAAGGAAGGAAGAAAGGAAGGAAGAAAGGAAGGAAGAAAGGAAGGAAGAAAGGAAGAAAGGAAGGAAGAAAGGAAGTTAGAAAGGAAGGAAGGAAGGAAGGAAGGAAGGAAGGAAGGAAGGAAGGAAGGAAGGAAGGAAGAAAGAAAGAAAGAAAGAAAGAAAGAAAGAAAGAAAGAAAGAAAGAAAGAAAGGAAGGAAGGAAGAAAGGAAGGAAGGAAGGAAGGAAGAAAGGAAGAAGAGGTGGAAAGAAAAGTTGTCAGAAAATAATAATGTCAGTAGTGTAATGGAAAGGGAATGAATGAGGTTTGGGAGATATGAGGAAAGTTAATGAGGGAGAAAGAGGAAGGAGGGAAAGAGTGGAGGGAAAGGGAAGGGAGAAAGAGTGGAGGGAAAGGGAAGGGAGAAAGAGTGGAGGGAAAGGGAAGGGAGAAAGAGTGGAGGGAAAGGGAAGGGAGAAAGAGTGGAGGGAAAGGGAAGGATAAAGAGTGGAAGGAAAGGGAAGGATAAAGAGTGGAAGGAAAGGGAAGGATAAAGAGTGGAAGGAAAGGGAAGGATAAAGAGTGGAAGGAAAGGGAAGGATAAAGAAGAGGGAAAGGGATAAAGAAGAGGGAAAGGGAAGGGAGAGAGGAGAATGAGGGAGGTGGGGAAGAGAGAATGGAGAGAAAAGTATATATAAGGAGAGGAATATATTATACAAGGGACGGAGTGATGTAGGAATTGGTAAAGACATGCTAGTGAGGAGAGAATGAAATGAAAGGGGATACGAATTTCGGGAATGGGAAGGAAGAGTTGGAGTGAAAGTGATGTGAAAAAGTGATATATTTTTTTTATAGGAAACAGAATGAGAGAAGAAAAAGGGAGGAGAGGATGAGGAGGATGGTGAAAAAAGAGAGAGAGAGAGAGAGAGAGAGAGAGATAGAGATAGAGATAGAGATAGATAGAGAGAGAGAGAGAGAGAGAGAGAGAGAGAGAGAGAGAGAGAGGAGAAATGAGTGAGGGGAGAGGGAGTGATAGAGGTGGATATTGGAAAAGGGATTATTTTCATAGACAGGGATGGAGTGATGTATGTATGTACTGTATGTATGTACGAGGGAGTGAGGGAGGGGAGGGGAGGGAGTGAAGGAGGGGAGGGGAGGGAGTGAGGGAGGGGAGGGAGTGAGGGAAGGGAGGGGAGGGAGTGAGGGAAGGGAGGGGAGGGAGTGAGGGAGGGGAGGGAGTGAGGGAGGGGAGGGAGTGAGTGAGGGGAGGGAGTGAGTTGCATGGGACAGGGACATACATACATACATACACACATACATACATACATACCAACGCCTGATGGAGTGAGACAGATGTGATGGAAAAGGGGGAGACGGACGGGCGGGATGAGTGGAAGTGACATAGACGGAGAGGTGGGAGAGAAATAGGGGGTGAAAGTAAGAAAAAGTGGAAAACAAATGATAGTAAAAAGCATAGGTGGAAGTGACATAGACGGAGAGGTGGGGGTGAAAGTAGAAAAAGTGGAAAACAAATGAAAGAAAAAAGTTGAAGTGGAAGTGAACTAAATGGAAGATGGAGAAGTGGAGATGGGATGAGAGAAAGCACTACTAAAGTCGGTTCAAAACTTGTGTTCCATTTTCCTTTATCTATCTGTCTCTATTTCTATCTATATCTTTATATCTATATCTATTTCTATCTATCTCTATCTGTCTCTATTTCTATCTATCTCTATCTGTCTCTATTTCTATCTATCTCTTATCTATCTATCTATCTATCTATTTCTATCTATCTAAGCATAAGAGGTATATTGTGTACTGTGTGGGACAAAGAGGTAAATTGGAGATGAGAGAAAGGAAGGAAAGATGCAATGTGAATGGAGGAATAAAATGCAGAAAGGAAGGAAGGAAGGAAGGAATGAAGAAAGGAACGAAGGAAGAAAGGAATAAATGAATGAATGAATGAATGAATGAAGAAAGGAAGGAATGAAAAAAAAAATGAATGAATGAAGAAAGGAAGGAATGAAAAAAAAAAGTACTGACAAGGTAGAGTCGGCAAAAAAAAAAAAAGTTGTTAAACTCCCCTTCGGATAGTTATAATTAATTTCAATATTACTAAGGGTGGTTCCTATAATAACTTTCCGAGTACCGAAGATCGTGTTTAATTTTACACCAAACTTGTCCTACCGAGAAAAAATAAATAAATATATATATATATACAGTATGTAGGAGGATACTTCGTTTCAATTCACCCAGCAACAGTCATCAGATCCAGGCAGGCACAATCCATAACTCAGCCCAACTTTTTTTTTATTATTGAGTTATATTTTTTTTTTTAGTTTTTATTGAGTGTTGTTTGTGTGTTGTTGTTGTTGTGCTTCATGAGTCTATAAACAAAACGCCAAGTCATCGTGTGAATATAAATACACTGAGTTTATCACAACATTTGATTCCTCCAAAGTATGCCAGGAAACAGACCCAGATGAAGAAAAATAATGGTATCCTGTTGCCTGGAATAGGTTGGAGGAATCATAATCTCCAAAAATGTTAAAACCATACCCTCCCCTTAAACATAATATATCAGCCTTAGTCATGAAGGGAACAGACAGTACAGTCGACTATACAATTCTCACTTCATTCTTATTCTTGATAAAATTATTGGTCTGTGTTGGATTCATACTTGAAGAAAAGTTGACTTGTGTATATTTCATAACTTATTGTCGTATAAAACAACGTTAGAAATCTGCCTGGTACATACAACGTTAGAAATCTGCCTGGTACATACAACGTTAGAAATCTGCCTGGTACACACAACGTTAGAAATCTGCCTGACTCATACAACAGTACATGTTAAAGGAGAGAGATTTATTGGATGTTCACAGTACAGGAAACTCCCTACGTAGGTCGTCGTACCCGGAACTAAAAGTGTGAGACCTAAAGTGGAGAACTTACCTTTGAGTTCTCTGCAGACGAGGAGTGGTCAAGGTACTGGAGGCCAAAGAAGTCCTTCTCTATCAGCTCCAGATGACTGAACACCAAGTCCAACAGTGCTTGGCCCTTGGCTCGCTTCTGTAAGGGAGAGACAACACACAACTTGTAATGGTAGACAATATTTACGAAGCCAGAGAAATAATCTGAAAATGGAGGTCATGGATTTCCTCAAATTGTTTCCAAAACAGCAAATCTACTAAGGATTTTAGACTGAAGGAATCGTCCAAGCAGCTCTTCAAATTTAGTCATAACATTTGAGTATAAATTGAGTAACAATTTATAGTATGAATTGTTTAGTTCCCAGTTTGCGGCTCTCAATCAGTCGAAGAACACACAAAATATTTCATATTACTTGCATTAAGAATAAGACAAGCTGATAAAAGGATATTGTGTGTCAGAATAAAGCTCGTCACGTTCAGTTTGGTTGGTATGAGTTGTGCTTGTCATAGTGAATCACTGCTATATGTACGTTATACGTGAGAAAGAGTTAAGTTTGTCCTGTGCGATAACATGTGATATGTACGTATAAAACTTTATGCTCGTGCAAGTGAGGAGCTTCACTAGCGTTGTGTGGTGTTTGTGTCTTACACATTTAAGGTTGGCACGAGCGGATTAGGTTTGGAGGTGTGACTTGTACAAATTGTTGTGTTTATGTTGCTCACAGCAGAAATAAGAGCTAATGAGAGTGACAACATGACTCTGCTGATGCTCCATTACGGAGTGAGAACGAAAGTAAACAGTTGAGGAGGAGCCACGACATGACTGTGTGTATATGGTTGTATCCACCTCACTCCCTCACACACATACACATAAAAGTACAACACATTTAAATATTACACTCTCATGGCGAATTGGAGATACTAATTTCACAACACTACACCACAAAATAACACGTACAGTGAAGACGTCTGTTTCGTGACATAATTTGGAGGACTGAACAACATTCCAATTCGTCACCAAGACCCTCAACAACACATAAGAGGGTGTAGGAATAAGGGGACAGGCTTGGGGGTGTTTTGGGGGGGTGCAGGAGTAGGGGGGATAGGTTTGGGGGGTGCGGGAATAAGGAGACAGGCTTTCAACCCACCCCAAGCCTGTCCCCCTATCTCTGCACACCCCCACAAGCCTGTCCCCTAAAACCACACCCCCTTAACCCCATAAAGACCCACAACAACGTCCCTGTTTTCATATTAGCCCCAACACTGCAGTTTCATCCAGAGGAATTTCATATTGTGTTTTATATATCACACTTTCCCTCCCCAACACCTCAAAATAATGAAATAACACACACACATTGGTGACAAGTTATGACGGCGTAGCGTTCTATCAACATTCCCTGAAAGATATCATGTGGAGATCAGATAGTAAAATTAATATTCTCTCTCTCTCTCTCTGTCTGTCTCTGTCTCTCTCTCTCTCTCTCTCTAATACATCTACCTACGTGCCTACCTGAAGCTTATACAACTTTTCACACACGGGGTTACACTCGTAATAATAATAATAATAACAATGGGGCCATGAAGTAAAACGGAACGGTCGCTGTGCCAACATGTTCAGGAAGCGGGACCTGCAGTTAGGAGACTGTATAAAAACCATTCTCAACCATTCTCAACCCATAAACGCAAGCTGCCAGTTCCCGCCGAGCCACAGATGTCAATGGTTGTACAGTCACACACAAAACTCCACCCTGCCACTTTCATCTGAGGCTTGAGGGGTACAGTTGCCGCCACTTATAACTGGTACATTCAGAGCTGTCAATCCTCTTTTCGTGTACCCGTTATAAGTGCTAGCAATTGTACATAAATGAAAGGTGTTGGTGTTCCTTTGATTTTTATTCATTTATTCATTCATTCTTTTGTTTTGTTTTCATTCAAGGTTTTGTAACAAGGGTCATTATTCTTTATGGAGACGTGTGTGTGTGTGTGTGTGTGTGTGTGTGTGTGTGTGTGTGTGTGTGTGTGTGTGTGTGTGTGTGTGTGTGTGAACCATGAAGCCGATAGTCAATCATTGTTTGTTTTTTTTCCAGTTGACAGTACACTTGGCCATTTATCTCGTGAACATCTGACTGAAACACGTACTGTACTTAAGGACTTTGTGATGTAGTCAGAAAATAGGAGGTTTGGGGAGTCCTTCAAACATTGCCAGGAAACGCCACTCATATGGAAGGAGTTTGTTTCGTGGCTTGGTTAGGAGGAGTCAGAAGCCTCCAATTTTTATACACGATCACACAATAGACAGAATAAGAATAGTGTGAAGAACTGAACTTTACTTTTACGGTACAAATTTCAAAAGTCTTGTCACCCCTTATCGAAAAGTAATGAGAACAATAGGAGAACCAGTAATATTATTTATCGATATATATATTGATACAGTAATATTATAGATTGATAGTTTACATTGATACAGAAATAAGTAATGAAAACAATAGGAGAACCAGTAATATTATTTATCGATATATACATTGATACAGTAATATTATAGATTGATAGTTTACATTGATACAGAAATAATATATATGATATTATCAAAACAAAAAAATAATCAAAACAATACGTAGGGTTGGCAAGACTTTCGTACCACCCTGTATACAGTATTACCAGAACGGCGAAGAAACCTCCAATATTCTCCTTACACACACATACATACAAATTAGCTTCAGCAACAACACCACCCCAGTTTGCATAAAATTATCGATATTACACAAATACCACTCCGTCTACAATATCGCCCCAACCCATTGCCTGTAATAAACGTCGATATAACCTTCATTGCCAAGGGAAAGTGCAATGTATTCCCTTCTCTCTTCTTATACCAGCTTAGGGAATGAGAGAGGAGGGAAAACGGCCAATAATTCGTGATACATTGTAGGAAGAAGAAGGAGAAGGAGGAAGAAGAAGGAGAAGGAGGAAGGGAAGCAAGAGGACATATTGAAGAGGGGAATAATGAGAGAATGAGAGTGGGAGAAGAAGGAGAAGGAGGAAGGGAAGCAGGAGGAGATATTATTGAAGAGGGGAATAATGAGAGAAGGAGAGTGGGAGAAGAAGGAGAAGGAGGAAGGGAAGCAAGAGGAGATATTATTGAAGAGGGGAATAACGAGAGAATGAGAGTGGGAGAAGGAGGAGAAGGAGGAAGGGAAGCAAGAGGAGATATTGAAGAGGCGAATAATAAAGGAATGAGAGTGGGAAAGTAGAAAGGGAATGAGAGTGGGAAGATAGAGAGGGGAAGTAACAAGGGAATGAGAGTGGAAAAATAACACTCAGTCTTAAGGTTCGAATGGAGCGCCTTGATTCCTCCAAAGTATACCAGAAAACCAAAGGACCAAAGGAACAAAAATAAGGGTGAACTGTTGCCTGGAATAGTTTGGAGGAATGATTTGCTCCGGATTTACCAACACTGTATCCTGCCCATAAGTACAAGTATAGGAAAATGTTAATCAAGTCTCCAGGAACGAGATCATTTAAGGGACCCTGTGTTGTAGTCAGAAAATTGGAGGTAAATGAGTCCTTCAAATATTGTCACGAAACACGACCTATATGGAAGGATCTTGTTTCGTGGCATGGTCAGGAGGAATCAGAAGCCTCCAATTTTCATACATGATCACAGGGTCCTTAAGCTCAAATTAATGGTAGAAGACCGGAGTGTAGGCTATGACATTAAGGCCCGTAGTTATAAAAAAATTTGAGGGCCCTTACTGGAGCTCTATGAATCCTCCAAAATACTCCAGGCCACGGAACCCTTCAGTATTTCTAATAGGGAATCTGTTGCCTGGAGTAGTTTGGAGAATTCATGGAGCTCCAGTAAGGGCCCCTCAAATTTGTTAAAACTACGGGCGTAAGAGGAAAAGATGGTACAAATGAACAGAAGGGAAGGAAGGGAATTAACAACTGGTAACGTAATTTAGTTGAACAAAAAAAAAAGTATATTAGTAAGAAACATAAAAATAAAATATAACAAACAAGATATCAGAAGAGAAAGGAGGTAAGGATATATATACACAAACACATATAAACACCAAGGAAGGCAAGCAAGCAAACAAGGAAGGAAGGAAGGAAGCAAGGAAGGAAGCATGGAAGGAAGCAAGGAAGCAAGGAAGGAAGCAAGGAAGCAAGGAAGCAAGGAAGGAAGGAAGGAAGGAAGGAAGGAAGGAAGAGAGAGAGGCCTGGAGGATATTTGTGTAGGAGTAAAGAGTAAACACCACCACCACTAGGCTACCATTGGGGGAAGACACCAATATCGACAACACTTGGCAATTGTTTCTGGTCGTGAGAGACTTTATACTGAAGAAACAAAAGGGGAAATAAGTTAAGTAATAAAAAAAAGCACTTCTATACATATAGTCATCGTTGTATATCACTGCATTGTTTACACATTATATTTATTTAGGGGGATATTTTGTGTTGGTAAATCTGGTGCAACTGAATCCTCCAAACTATTCCAATCAACAGAACACCCATTATTTTTGCTCTTATGGTTCTGTTTCCTGACATCCTTTGGCAGAAGCCTATATATATATATACACTTGGCCCACAACATCAACATCACCACCATTATCACCATTATCATCATCATCATCTTCTCCTTCTCCTTCTCCTTCTCCTTCTCCTTCTCCTTCTCCTCCTCCTCCTCCTCCTTTTCTTCCTCCTCCTCTTCCTCCTCCTCCTCCTCTTCGTGCTGGACAAACACAAAAGAGGGGAAAAGGAGGAGGTAATGGTGGTGGTGGTGGTGGAGTCACACAAATAAGTGGACAAATGAAGACTGACTTGGCATTCATTATGGACAGAGGGGAAGAAAGACGGACCAAGAAAAGAGGAGAAAAACAGACAGAAATACATGAGAGAGAGAGAGAGAGAGTGAGAGAGGGAGAAGGAGGAGGAGAGGGAGAGTGAGAGAGAGGTGGAAAATAAACAGAGGGGAAGGGGAGGCAATATAAAAAAGGAGAGAAATATGAAGGGCGAGGGAAAGAGAATGTGATAACGACGACGACATAGAGACTGAAAGGAAAGAGAGAGAAACACAAACAGAAGAGGGAACATGGAGAAATGGAGAGAAGAGGTAAGAGAAGAGGGAAGAGAAGGGAGAGAAGAGGTAAGAGAAGAGGTAAGAGAAAGGAGAGAAGAAGGAAGAGAAAGAAGAGAAGAAGGGAAAGAAGAGGGAAGAGAAGGGAGAGAAGAGGGAAGAGAAGAGGGAAGAGAAGGGAGAGAAGAAGGAAGAGAAGAAGGAGGAGAAGAGGGAGAAGAGAAGAAGGGAAAGAAGAGGGAAGAGAAGGGAGAGAAGAGGAAAGAGAAGGGAGAGAAGAAGGGAGGGAAGAGAAAGAAGAGAAGAGGGAAGAACAGAAGAGGTAAGAAGGGAATGAGAAAAACTACTGATACAAATTCCTCTCATAAATTATCCTATACACAAGTTTAATTTAGGTGGTAATACACTTTTGTTACATTGGAGTGCATGCCTTTGATTCCCTCCAAAATAGATATGCCAGGAAACAGGATCAGATTAACAAAAAATAAATAATAATGTTGTTCTGTTGCTTGCATGGAATAGTTTGGAGGAATCGGTTGCTCCAAAATTTACCAACACTGTACAATGGTATGGAAAATTATACTGTACATATATATACAAAACAAAATTGGAGAAAGGAGGTTGAGTGAGATGAAGGGGAATTAGTGTAAAAGAGACAGGGAGATAATAGATAATGGTAAGGGGTAAGAAAGAGAGACAGGGAGATAATAGATAATGGTAAGGGGTAAGAAAGAGAGAGACAGGGAGAGGGAGTAAAGGAGGAATATGAGATTAAGTAAGAACAATTAGGAATAAATATTGGAGTGAGATGAGTGTAAACAGAGGATGCAAAGGATTAAAGGAAAGAGAGAGAAGGGTAGATAAAGGAAGGGAGTGAGAGGAACAGCTAAAGAAGAGATAAGAGACTGAGGTAGGGAGAGATAGGAGGGAGGGAGGAAGGGAGAGATAGGAGGGAGGGAGGAAGGGAGGAAGGGAGAGAGAGGGAGGGAGAATGAGAGAGAGAGAGGGAGAAAGAGGGAGAGACAGTGGGAGTAAGAGAGAGAGAGGGAGGGAGAAAGAGAGAGAGACAAAGTGAGAGAGAGAGAGAGAGAGGGAGAGTTGGATCGATAAGTCTGGTGGTGAGGGAGACAAGTTTATGTGTACAGCGGCGACCAGCCAATGTGTGTGTGTGTGTGTGTGTTTTTGTATGTGTTGTGTGTGTGTGTGTGTGTGTGTGTTTTTGTATGTGTTGTGTGTGTGTTTTTGTATGTGTTGTGTGTGTGTGTTGTGTTGTGTTATGTGTGTGAGTGTGTGTGTGTTGTGTTGTGTTGTGGTGGTTTTTTTTTGTGTTGTGTGTGTGTGTATGTGTGTGTACAAGTAGATAAAAGGATGCTGCTCCCCACGACCATCACAGAACCACGAGTCAAGGAGGTGAATAATTCCAACCACAACATTACAAACACCACTAAAATCAACTGAAAAAAAAAAAAAAAGATGCTCGGACCCCCAAATGGGAGTCAGGGTATCTCACTCCAACAACAACAACAACAACAACAACATCATTCTAGTGCCAAGATTCTGATGTCATTAAAATTAAAATCGAGTGAAATAAAATAACACATCCAGTGCATAATCTTTAAATAATATCAAATGGCTCAAACATTCACAATATTAGCATCTGATATTGCAATTAAGGGGTGTGGGAGTAGGGGACAGGCTTGGGGGTGGACTGGGGGGGGTGCGGGAATAGGGGGACAAGCTTGGGGTGGGTAGAAAGCCTGTCCCCATATTCCCGCACCCCCCTAAGCCTGTCCCCCTACTCCTGCACCCCCCAAGGCCTGTCCCCCTATTCCCACACCCCCTTAAGGGAAGGAATTCTTGACAGCGACTGTGTAAAGAGTTAAAGTGACATATTGAATAGCCCCGATGAAAAACTACCGCCAGTTACATGCAGTGCTTTCAATGCCATCCACTTAATTAAGGGGAGAGTATACTTTTGATAGATTGGAGTGCCTTGATTTCTCCAAAGTATGCCAGGAAACAAACCCAGATGAAGAAAAATAATGGTATCCTGTTGCGTGGAATAGTTTGGAGGAATCATAATCTCCAAAAATGTCAAAGCTCTACCCTCCCCTTAATGAATAGATCATTAATTAAGACACTGTATACATTTCAGTAATGAGTTTCAAACTTGGCCTGATGTTTATTGACTATCGTCCCTCAATGACATTTATTAAGAAGAGATTTATACCCATTGATGACTGTACGAGGCTAATTAAAACAACGTCTGGTTCATCACTAGATAGATAGATAGATAAAGAGATAGATAGATAAAGAGATAGATAGATAAAGAGATAGATAGATAAAGAGATAGATAGATAAAGAGATAGATAGATAGATAAAGAGATAGATAGATAGATAAAGAGATAGATAGATAAAGAGATAGGTAGATAAAGAGATAGGTAGATAAAGAGATAGGTAGATAAAGAGATAGATAGATAAAGAGATAGATAGATAAAGAGATAGATAGATAAAGAGATAGATAGATAAAGAGATAGATAGATATAGAGATAGATAGATAAAGAGATAGATAGATAGATAAAGAGATAGATAGATAGATAAAGAGATAGATAGATAAAGAGATAGATAGATAAAGAGATAGATAGATAAAGAGATAGATAGATAAAGAGATAGATAGATAAAGAGATAGATAGATAAAGAGATAGATAGATAAAGAGATAGATAGATAAAGAGATAGATAGATAAAGAGATAGATAGATAGATAAAGAGATAGATAGATAAAGAAATATAGATAAAGAAATAGATTGATAAAGAAATAGATTGATAAAGAAATAGATAGATAAAGAGGTAGGTAGATAAAGAGGTAGGTAGATAAAGAGGTAGGTAGATAAAGAGATAGGTAGATAAAGAGATAGGTAGATAAAGAGATAGGTAGATAAAGAGATAGGTAGATAAAGAGATAGGTAGATAAAGAGATAGGTAGATAAAGAGATAGATAGATAAAGAGATAGATAGATAAAGAGATAGGTAGATAAAGAGATAGGTAGATAAAGAGATAGGTAGAGAAAGAGATAGATAGATAAAGAGATAGATAGATAAAGAGATATATAGATAAAGAGATATATAGATAAAGAGATATATAGATAAAGAGATAGATAAAGAGATAGATAGATAAAGAGATAGATAGATAAAGAGATAGATACATAGAGATAGACAGCTAAAGGTGGTAATATTATCTTTTTGGGTACATAGGAGTGCTTTGATTCCTCCAAAGTATATATGCTTAGAAACAGAACCAGAAGAGCAAAAGTAATGGTGCTCTGTTGCTTCGAATAGTTTGAAGGATTTAGCTACTCCAGATTTACCAACACGAAAAAATATAAAAAAAACTATAAGGGACCCTGTGATGTCCTAGTCAGAAAATTGAAGGTAACAGAGTCCTTCAAATATTGCCACCAAACTCTATCCATATGGAAGGAGTGTGTTTCGTGGCATAGTCAGGAGGAATCAGAAGCCTCCAATTCTCATATACACGATCACAGGGTCCTTAAGTATCCAAAATGGTCTGACACCCGTAGTTTTAAAAAAATTGAGGGCACCTGGAGGTGCTGGTTTGGTGGTTATAGTTTGTTCCTACCACATAGTTAATAATTAAGTCATAGTGACATTGACAATAATAATAATAATAATAATAATAATAATAATAATAATAATAATGGCTCAATGAAATAAAATAAAAAAGGTAAATGTAATAGTGATAATAAATACAAACAAACACCACTGTTGTAGCGAACAGCAACAACAAACACACAAACTACCACAAATAAAACAATACAAACGAGCTACAACGAACCATCACCAAATCACCAACCATCACCTATCACCAGCTGTTACAAATACTGTATTTGTCTCCATGGAAAAAAGGTGTTGTAGTGCATGTAGCGCAGAGATGGATTTTATTTCGCTACTATTCATGAATATTAATACCATAAGTCGATACTATAGTTTATTCGGAATTTCGTGCTTAGTTATACATAGAGTTGATAAATCTCCCACTTGTGTGTGTGTGTGTGTGTGTGTGTGTGTGTGTGTGTGTAATAATAATAATAATAATAATAATAAACGGTTTATTTCACATAGTGCAGCCCTGGAGCTGAAAATATACATGGGTGAGACAATGTTAAAAAAAAAAAGTGGTAATGTGTGTTAGACATACATATACATATACATAAAATTCTACAGGTACATATGGGAATAATTATTTGTTGTTAATGATATTAACAATAGCAGGTATTGCGCTGTTCTTGTACCTGTCTGTTCTTGACCTTATGGGTTTTAATTTGTTGTAGCGACGGGTGGGCCTTGATGGAGGGGGGAGGGCCGGGGGTAGGAACAGGCGATGGCGAGGTTGTGACAATAACCTCTCACCAAACTTGGTCAGGTCACGGCGGTGTGTGTGTGTGTGTGTGTGTGTGTGTGTGTGTGTGTGTGTCTGTTCAGGAGGAGGAGGGAGAGAAAGTTTGGATATGAAACAGAGCTGAGGAGAGGTAAAAAGAACATAAAGGTGAGGGGCGGCAGGAGTCAATATTGAAATAGAAGGTGTGGCAAATAGGGATAGTCAGGACGAGAAATGGAGAGGGAGGGAGGGAGGGACGTAGGGAGAAGGAGAGAGGGAGGGAGGGAGGTAGGGAGGTAGGAGAGAGGGAGGGAGGGAGGTAGGGAGGTAGGAGAGAGGGAGGGAGGGAGGTAGGGAGAAGGAGGGAGGGAGGGAGGGAGATAACGGGAGTCAAGCTGAGAGGGAAAATATGGATGAATTAGGAAACGGAAAAGAGAAAGTCGAGAGAGGGAGAGAAATTGAGGTGAAGGAAGACATGCAGGAGTGAGAGGAAGTGAATGACTGAAGTGAGATGGATATAGAAAGACATTTTAGGAGTGACAGGAGGTAGAAAAGGTAAAATTAATATAGTAAGATGAGGAGGACATGAGTGAGAGGGAAGAAGTGAAAGATGTAAGGAGTGAGAGGGGGAAAAAAGTAGACGTGAGAGATTAGATTGGAAACTTGTGCATGACAAATGAGTGGAAGGAAAAAGATTATCCTCGAGGTGACAAAGGGAAAACAAGAAGGACTGTGAGAGGGAAAAGAGACAATCGAAGGGAGATGGAGCAAAAGAGAGAGAGAGATAGAGAGAGGGAGGAGAGAGATAGAGGGAGGAGAAATAACACAGTACAAATTAGATAGATCACAACACAGACAATAGAATGGGAAGGAGAGAAAGAGAAAGAGAGAGAGAGAGAGAGAGAGAGAAACCCAGTACAAATAAGAGATTACAACAGAGAAAAAGCAAAGGTAAGAGATATAACAACAGAGACAACAAGAGAGAGAGAGAGAGAGAGAGAGAGATACACCACCAGACCATTCTTCCTCCCCTACTCTACCCTCTTGTCTCCTTCAGTATCACTAATTGAAGACAAGGAGAAGAATGTGTTGTGTTGTGTTGTGGGTTCTATACAAACTTCTCTCTTTTTATTTCGTCCTATTAAATGTTACTCCTATTTTTATTTTTTCACGTCCCTCACTTTTCCTTCATTCCATTCATACTATTTTTTTTCCTTTTCTGTTTCTTTTTCTGTCAACTTCTAATTTCTATTTATCTTACACCTCCTTTCCCTTTCCTTCAATTATCTTCCTATATATCACCTCCTTTCCTTTTCCTTCAAATCATTCTTACTTCTTACCTTCTCTTATCTTACAATTCCTCATTTCTATACTATTCACTTTCCCCTCTCTTCCTTCCTTCACCACCTCCTTCTTCCCTATTACAGTCGAATAAACAAGTAAGTGAAAGCCGAGTAGCGAAGAAATATTTACGGTAGAAAAACTAAAAAATCTTACAGGTAGAGAAAGAAGCAAGGAAGCGTGAGAGAGAAGGTCGTAAGTGATAAGGCAAGAAGAGGATGATGGTAAAGTCTGAAGAAGTAGGAGTAGTAGTAGTCGTAGTAGTAGTAGTAGTATTGGTGGTAGTAGTCGTCGTAGTAGTAGTAGTAGTGGTGGTTGTGGTGGTAGTAGTAGTAGTAGTGGTAGTGGTAGTAGTGATAGTAGTAATAGTAGGGGTAGTAGTAGTAGTAGTAGAAGTAGTCGTTGTAGTAGTGGTAGTGGTAGTGGTAGTAGTAGTAGTAGTAGTAGTAGTAGTAGTAGTAGTAGTAGTAGTAGTAGTAGTAGTAGTAGTAGTAGTACAAGTGGAGGTTTGAGGGCGTGAAGGTAACAACAGAACAGAATAACTTGGTGGGGAAGTGGGGGGATCAAGAGAAGAGCTTGAAGGAGCTGAGGGAGGGAGGGAATGAGGGAGGGAGGGAGGGGGACAGGCGTGCGTGGGTCACTGAGAGAGAGAGAGAGAGAGAGAGAGAGAGAGAGAGAGAGAGAGAGAGAGAGAGAGGATGAACCAAAAAAGCTGAAGGGGCAGGCAGGAGGAGAGGAAATGAAGAGGTCAGACACACTGAGGTTGCAGGAAGGAGAAGAAGGAAGGGAAAAAACCACAGACGGGCACAAGAAGAAGAAAACCTGGAAAAAAAGTATGGAAGGAGTAACAGAGACAGAGACAACAAGAAGGACTGGAAATATAGCAAGGGAGGGACTGGAATGGTGGAAATATGACTGGAATGGTGGAACTGGAGGGACTGGAATGGTAGAAGTAGGACTGGAATGGTGGAAATGGAAGGACTGGAGAGGTTGGAGAGAGGAAGGAAATGGAAAAGCTGGAGGGAAGGGTCAGGAGGAAGTGGAGAGGCTGCATGGAGAGAAAGGAAAGGGAGGGGGAAGAAAATAATGATGGAATTGGAGGAAGGAGACCAATTAACGAAGGAGTATAGAAGGAATAGGAAGGAAACGATATGTGATGGATATACTGACTGTGGGATGTGTGTGTGTGGGGGGGGGGAGGGGTATATGATGGTTGTGTGTGTGTGTGTGTGTGTGTGTGTGTGTGTGTGTTTAGGGGGGGGAGGGGGTCGGCAAGGGACAAAACACAATAATAAAAAAAGTAAGGCCGGAAAACTTAGGGGGGAAGTTGGGCGTTTAGCAGAGAGAGAGAGAGAGAGAGAGAGAGAGAGAGAGAGAGAGAGAGAGAGAGAGAGAGAAGAGAGAGAGAATGGAAGCTTGGGACGTAAGATGAGAAAGATATAAATTAGTTGAAACATAGAGTAAAAAGAGAAAGACATTACAGTGGAGAAGAAAGAGATGAAAGAAAGAAAAAAAGGAAGGAAGCAAGGAAATGAGATAAGTTGAAATAAATGGAGATGAGAAGATGATGATGATGATGATGATAGGGGAAAGGAAATTAAAAAAGACGAGAGGAGGAAAGGTGGTAAGAAGAGAAGAAAAAAGAAGATGGAATATAAGAGACAAGAAACTAAAATAATAATAATAATAATATTAATAAATAAAATAAACAAAGAGGTGCATGGAGGAGAGAGAGAAACGAGGAAAGTGAATGAAGAGAGAATGGAGGATGGAAAAAGTGACAAGTGGTGAAGGGAAACAAGACAAAAATAAAATATATAAATTGTGGAAAAAAGTAAAAAAAAAATGGAATGGGAGGACAAAAATGGAAGTAAAAAAAATATAATGAGAAACGAAAAAAAAAAAAGAGGAAACATGTAAAAACGAAATGAATACAAACATTTTAAGTAGAATAATGGAGAGTTAAGGGAAGAAACAGGAATGAAAGGGAAGGAACAGGGAAAGTAAGGGAAGGGACAGAAAAGTAAGGGAGGGATGGGAAAGTAAGGGAAGGGACAGGGAAGTAAGGGAAGGGACGGGGAAGTTAAGGGAAGGGACAGGGAAGTAAGGGAAGGGAGAGGAATGAAAGGGAAGGAACAGGGAAAGTTAAGGGAAGGGACAGAAAAGTTAAGGGAAGGGACAGAAAAGATAAGGGAAGGGACAAGAAAGTAATGGATAGGAAAGAAAAGGATAGAAAAGTAAGGGAAGGGAAAGGAAAGTAAGGAAAAGGAAAGTAAGGGAAGGGAGAGGAATGAAAGGGAAGGGACAGGGAAGTAAGGGAAAAGACGGGGAAGTTAAGGGAAGGGAGAGGAAAGGAAAGCAAAGGAAAAATTAAAACAGTGGTCTAAATTTCAAGGAAGACAAGAGTAAGGGGAAGGGGAGGGGAGATGTAAGGTGTTGGGGAGGAGGGGGCAAGGGGAGAGATGAGGGAAGGGAGGGAGGGAGCATGTAAGGTGTTGGAGATGCCAGGGGAGAGATGAGGGGAAGGGGAAGAGGAAGGGGGGAGAGGGGGCAAGGGGAGAGATGAGGGAAGGGAGGGAGGGAGCATGTAAGGTGTTGGGGATGCCAGGGGAAAGATGAGGGGAAGGGGAAGGTGGGAGGGGGTACCAGGGAAGAGAGTAGGGGGGGGGGGGGGAGGAAGGGGAGAGGGGGAGAGTTCCACAGACCAACACTGCTTTAACCATTTAAAATATACACACCAAGATTGGAGCCGGAAACGGTGGGGAGGTGAGCAGGAAGGGGCAAGAAAGTGGTGGAGACGAGAAGGAGGAAGAGGAAATGAGAAGGAGGAGAAGGAGAAGTAGTGGAGATGAGAAGGAGAAGGAGGAGGAGTGGAGACGAGAAGGAGAAGGAGGAGAAGGAGAAGTAGTGGAGATGAGAGGGGGAGATGAGGAGGAAAGGGGAAGAAGGAGGAGAAGGAGTGGAGACGAGAGGTGGAGGAGGAGGAAGATGAAAACTAAATACATTGTAGGTAGAGAGGGAGAAAGTGATGGAGGAGAGATGTATATATATATCTGGAAGGAATATGAGAATGAAAATAAAGGAAAGGAAAGAGACGTGTGTATTATGGAAGAAATGTGAGAATGAAAGTAAAGAGAATGAAAGAGATGTATGTATTATGGAAGAAATGTGAGAATGAAAATAAAGGAAAGGAAAGAGACGTAGTATTATGGAAGAAATGTGAGAACGAAAATAAAAGAAAGGAATAAACAAAAGAGTTATGGAAATAAATAAGGAGATCGGGTTCATGGTAGTGACGAAGGATGGTCGGGTCGGGATGGTAGTGTGTGGGAGGAGAGGATGGTAGGGTATGGTAGGGTAGGGAAGGGAAGGAAGAAGATGAGAGGGGAAAAAGTGATTGATGGTGACACGGTAGGAAATGAAATGAAAAGGAAGCAGGACAAGATAGGAAGGAAAAAGTTGGTTGTATAGTTTAGGACGACGAGAGGAAAATACAAAAATATATATAAATACAAAGTAAAAAAAATATATATATTAAGAGAAAGGGCGAGAGGAAGGACAAAAATATATAAATAATACTAATAATAATAAGAAAAATAATAATAATAATAACAATAATAATAATAATAATAATAATAATAATAATAAGAAGAAGAAGAAGAAGAAGAAGAAGAACAATAATAATAATAATAATAATAATAATAATAATAATAATAAAAACACACACAAGAAGATAAGAGAAAGAAGGAAGTGGCAATCCTGGAGGAGAGGAAAAGAAAGAAAAGTAAGGTATAATATAGAATAAAAGGAGGAACGTAGAGGGAAGTATTGGAGGAAGAAAAGTAAGGAGTAGCGGAGAAGAGGAGGAAAGAGGAGAAGTAGGAGGAGGAGGAAAGAGAGGAGTAGGAGGAGGAAAGAGAGGAGTAGGAGGAGGAAAGAGAGGAGTAGGAGGAGGAGAGAGAGGAGTAGGAGGAAGAGGAAAGAGAGGAGTAGGAGTAGGAGGAAAGTAGGCTCTAGTACTGGACGAAGAAAAGTTAGGAGTAGAGGAGGAGGAAAAGAGGAAGAGTTGAGGTGGAGTTGTGGAGTTGTACCATCATGACACCAACTTTCCCACCACCAACACCACCAACACCACACACTTCTACACTCCTTATTGCGTCTGGAGGAAGGAAGAGAGAAAGAAGGAAGTAGAAGGAAGGAAGGGAAGAGAAAAGGAAAGAAGGAAGGGAGAAAGAAAGTAAGTGGAAGGAATACAGGAAAGAAGAATGAAGGAAGGAAAGTAAGTGAAGAGAGAAGGAAAGTAAGTGGAAGAAAGGAAAGGAAGGGAAAAGGAAGGGAGAAGGAAGGAAAGGAAGTGGAGAGAGAAGGAAAGTAAGTGAAGAGAGAAGGAAATTAGGAAAGGAAGTGAACAAAATAAAGAGGCAAAAGGAGGAACTCAAGCAACACAAAATATGCAAGTTGAAAGAAAGATAAGCAAGTGAAAATGATAGCAGTGAGTAATGGGTTGAAAAAGTGTGTGAATGAGACACGTGTGTAGGAAAGCAAAACAAGTGAACCAGGAAGGGATGATGGAACTGAGAGGCACAAACAGGTAGAAGGGAGAAAAAAAAGAGAGTAGGATAGGTAGGATATGGAAGGAGCTGATAGTTTGAGGCATAGCAGACAAGAAAAGATGAGTAAAATGTAGTTGAGAGGCACAAACAGGTAGAAGGGAGAAAAAAAAGAGAGTAGGATAGGTATGATATGGAAGGAGCTGATAGTTTGAGGCATAGCAGACAAGAAAAGATGAGTAAAATGTAGTAAGTAGTTGGGGAAGTAAGGTAAACAGACAGACAAGTAGTAGATGAGTAGAGAGAGAGATTTTTGAACATGTATTACTGTATTATATTAACTCGTACTATAGGCTAAAAAGTTGAACAATAAAGGATGAATTTATTTACTTCTGGTATGTAGTTTAAAGTAGTTAAAGTGGGATGCATGCAGACAGACAAACATGTACACAAAAATAAAAAATAAGGCAAAATAATATACATACACATAGTAAATTGTAGGACATGTAAATAATATAATAGGGAAGGCATAAAGGTAGACAGACATAGGTGGTAGTGGTGGGGAGGGGACGACGTTAAAAAAATCATAACAAAGATTTCGTTCCCTCCCTCCCTTCCTTCCTTCCTCCCTTCCTTCCTTCCCACAACACACACCACTTTACACTCTTCAATTTCCCAACCCACCCACACACACACACCTGCAAATTAAAGCAACACTCCTCCTGCCCAATTCTCTGTCAGTCTTCCATGTTCAATTTTACTGTAGGAGGAGGAGGAGGAGGAGGAGGAGGAGGAGGAGGAAAAAGAATAAAGGAATACAAAGAAAATCAAATAGCAGGAGGAGAAAGAGAAAGAGGAGGAGATGGAGATGGAGATAGAAGAAAAAGAGAAAGAGGAAGAGAAAGAGCAGGAGGAGAAAAGAGAGAGGAGAAAGAGAAAGAGCAGCAGGTAAGAGAAAGAAGAGGAGGAAAAATAAGAATAAGACCTCAAATCATGTACTGCCTCACTTACCTCAATCTCGAAGACCTGTGTGGTGTCATCGAGAAGTGCCACCTGGACCCTGAGCGTTTTGAGGGCCCTGTGCCTGGCTAACTCCGAGGCACGCACGTTGTATGTACCCGAAGAGCACCCGAAGGCACGCCGTGATACCCCCTCCAGCATCCCACCCTCCTGAAACACACACACACACACACACACATTATTATATATACACAGTGAGTCAAGTCAATTTTTTTTTTTTATGTTATTGCTGTGTTATTGTTTGTGTTATTATGTTATGTTATTGTTTGTGTTATTATGTTATGTTATTGTTGTTTATTATGTTATGTTATTGTTTATTATGTTATGTTGTTGTTTATTATGTTATGTTATTGTTTATTATGTTATGTTGTTATTTATTATGTTATGTTATTGTTTATTATGTTATGTTGTTGTTTATTATGTTATGTTATTGTTTATGTTATTGTTTATTATGTTATGTTATTCTTCATGTTATTGTTAAAAGGGGTATTATTATAGTACATTGTTTATTTGGGTGTGGTAAATCTGGAACAAATGATTAATCCAAACTATTCTAGGCAACAGGATATCATTATTATTTTTCTTCCTCTGGGTCTGTTTGTTTCCTGGCACACTTTGGAGGAATCAAGGTGCTCCAATCTATCAAATGTATACTATCCCCTTTAGGCAGATTCCCACAATCATGGAACACACATACACATAATAGCTAGCAATAACAATAACAATAACAATAACAATAACAATAATAATAATAGTAATAATAATAATAAAAATAGTAATAATAACAACAACAATAGTAATGAAATAAAAATAGTAAGCCTATCATCTCCATAAGGAATATCAAGTGAGAGAACCACAATTACAAAGATGGGTTGGTTGGTTGGTTGGTGTGTTAACTTCAGTACTCCAATTCCTATGATATACAACTCTTACATTGACTACTACTACTACTACTGTTGCTGCTGCTGCTTCTGCTTCTGCTGGTTTAGAGGTATATACTTAACTTTACACTAGATATATACTAGACTTTACACTAGACTTTCCATTTTCTGCATAAGTAAAATTAAATAAGGATAACAATTAGTACACGAGAGAATTTGAGTAGCTTGGGATGAGTGGTTTTAAGGGGAGAAGTTTTGTGTTGGTAAATCTGGAGCAACTGAATCCTCCAAACTGTATTAAGCAACAGAACACCATTATTAGTTTTGCTCTTATGGTTCTTATGGTCCTGTAGGCATATACTTTGGAGGAATCATGGCACTCCAATGTAACAAAAAAGAATTACCACCTTAAGTGAGTCAAATATCTGCTACAAACTAATATATCTTTAGTAGATGTAGTTAATTAATGAATATATATATACAAACCAAAGCTATCTGAGAAGCCCTCAAGAATTTCCCCAAAGAGGTTGTAATTCTTCTCTTAATTAATGAACAACACCCACCCAGAACAACAACAACAATGCCACCTCCTCAGCAACACCCAGAACAACAACACCCACTAAGAACAACAACAACAACAATGCCACCTCCTCAGCAACACCCAGAACAACAACACCCACTAAGAACAACAACAACAACAATGCCACCTCCTCAGCAACACCCAGAACAACAACACCCACTAAGAACAACAACAACAACAATGCCACCTCCTCAGCAACACCCAGAACAACAACACCCACTAAGAACAACAACAACAACAATGCCACCTCCTCAGCAACACCCAGAACAACAACACCCACTAAGAACAACAACAACAACAATGCCACCTCCTCAGCAACACCCAGAACAACAACACCCACTAAGAACAACAACAACAACAATGCCACCTCCTCAGCAACACCCAGAACAACAACACCCACTAAGAACAACAACAACAACAATGCCACCTCCTCAGCAACACCCAGAACAACAACACCCACTAAGAACAACAACAACAACAATGCCACCTCCTCAGCAACACCCAGAACAACAACACCCACTAAGAACAACAACAACAACAATGCCACCTCCTCAGCAACACCCAGAACAACAACACCCACTAAGAACAACAACAACAACAATGCCACCTCCTCAGCAACACCCAGAACAACAACACCCACTAAGAACAACAACAACAACAATGCCACCTCCTCAGCAACACCCAGAACAACAACACCCACTAAGAACAACAACAACAACAATGCCACCTCCTCAGCAACACCCAGAACAACAACACCCACTAAGAACAACAACAACAACAATGCCACCTCCTCAGCAACACCCAGAACAACAACACCCACTAAGAACAACAACAACAACAATGCCACCTCCTCAGCAACACCCAGAACAACAACACCCACTAAGAACAACAACAACAACAATGCCACCTCCTCAGCAACACCCAGAACAACAACACCCACTAAGAACAACAACAACAACAATGCCACCTCCTCAGCAACACCCAGAACAACAACACCCACTAAGAACAACAACAACAACAATGCCACCTCCTCAGCAACACCCAGAACAACAACACCCACTAAGAACAACAACAACAACAATGCCACCTCCTCAGCAACACCCAGAACAACAACACCCACTAAGAACAACAACAACAACAATGCCACCTCCTCAGCAACACCCAGAACAACAACACCCACTAAGAACAACAACAACAACAATGCCACCTCCTCAGCAACACCCAGAACAACAACACCCACTAAGAACAACAACAACAACAATGCCACCTCCTCAGCAACACCCAGAACAACAACACCCACTAAGAACAACAACAACAACAATGCCACCTCCTCAGCAACACCCAGAACAACAACACCCACTAAGAACAACAACAACAACAATGCCACCTCCTCAGCAACACCCAGAACAACAACACCCACTAAGAACAACAACAACAACAATGCCACCTCCTCAGCAACACCCAGAACAACAACACCCACTAAGAACAACAACAACAACAATGCCACCTCCTCAGCAACACCCAGAACAACAACACCCACTAAGAACAACAACAACAACAATGCCACCTCCTCAGCAACACCCAGAACAACAACACCCACTAAGAACAACAACAACAACAATGCCACCTCCTCAGCAACACCCAGAACAACAACACCCACTAAGAACAACAACAACAACAATGCCACCTCCTCAGCAACACCCAGAACAACAACACCCACTAAGAACAACAACAACAACAATGCCACCTCCTCAGCAACACCCAGAACAACAACACCCACTAAGAACAACAACAACAACAATGCCACCTCCTCAGCAACACCCAGAACAACAACACCCACTAAGAACAACAACAACAACAATGCCACCTCCTCAGCAACACCCAGAACAACAACACCCACTAAGAACAACAACAACAACAATGCCACCTCCTCAGCAACACCCAGAACAACAACACCCACTAAGAACAACAACAACAACAATGCCACCTCCTCAGCAACACCCAGAACAACAACACCCACTAAGAACAACAACAACAACAATGCCACCTCCTCAGCAACACCCAGAACAACAACACCCACTAAGAACAACAACAACAACAATGCCACCTCCTCAGCAACACCCAGAACAACAACACCCACTAAGAACAACAACAACAACAATGCCACCTCCTCAGCAACACCCAGAACAACAACACCCACTAAGAACAACAACAACAACAATGCCACCTCCTCAGCAACACCCAGAACAACAACACCCACTAAGAACAACAACAACAACAATGCCACCTCCTCAGCAACACCCAGAACAACAACACCCACTAAGAACAACAACAACAACAATGCCACCTCCTCAGCAACACCCAGAACAACAACACCCACTAAGAACAACAACAACAACAATGCCACCTCCTCAGCAACACCCAGAACAACAACACCCACTAAGAACAACAACAACAACAATGCCACCTCCTCAGCAACACCCAGAACAACAACACCCACTAAGAACAACAACAACAACAATGCCACCTCCTCAGCAACACCCAGAACAACAACACCCACTAAGAACAACAACAACAACAATGCCACCTCCTCAGCAACACCCAGAACAACAACACCCACTAAGAACAACAACAACAACAATGCCACCTCCTCAGCAACACCCAGAACAACAACACCCACTAAGAACAACAACAACAACAATGCCACCTCCTCAGCAACACCCAGAACAACAACACCCACTAAGAACAACAACAACAACAATGCCACCTCCTCAGCAACACCCAGAACAACAACACCCACCCAGAACAACAACACCCACTAAGAACAACAACAACAAGGCCACCTCAGCAACACCCACCCAGAACAACAACACCCACTAAGAACAACAACAACAAGGCCACCTCAGCAACACCCACCCAGAACAACAACAACAAAGCCACCCACTTCCTCAGCAACACTCAACCATCACCTCAGCAACACCCAGAGCAACTATACACACCACGGAGAGCAACACAATAATAACAATGGGAGGTACAAACAACACAATAGTAACGTAATAAGTAACACAATAATAGCGTAATAATAAGCAATACAATAATAACGATGGGAGATACAGTTGCCAAAAAAGGTACTGTGACAACAACTTATACAACATTAAATATATTAATGTCCATAGTTGTTTGTAGGGATATAATATATAAGTATGTATTATAGAAGGATATGTATATTTCCTTCTGTTATACATGCTTATAGTCCATACAAAATATAGTTGTGGATATTACTAGGGTTAAAGTTCTATCAAGATTTGTCGCAATACCTTTTCTGGCAACTGTACCAGCAACACAATAATAACGAAGGACGGTACAAGCAACACAATAATAACGAAGGACGGTACAAGCAACACAATAATAACGAAGGACGGTACAAGCAACACAATAATAACGAAGGACGGTACCAGCAACACAATAATAATGAAGGACGGTACCAGCAACACAACAATAATAACGAAGGACGGTACAAGCAACACAATAATAATGAAGGACGGTATAAGCAACACAATAATAACGAAGGACGGTACAAGCAACACAATAATAACGAAGGACGGTACCAGCAACACAATAATAACGAAGGACGGTACCAGCAACACAATAATAACGAAGGACGGTACCAGCAACACAATAATAACAATGGGTGGCACTCGTACATGCAACACAAGTTATGGGCCTGGCCAGAGTAATGTTATAGGACCACAACTCAGCTCACTAGGGGGCGGTTATTGCACAACAACAACAACAACAACAACAACAACAACAACAACAACGACAACAACAATCTCTCTCCCTACACCAACCAACACTTCGAAAGAAAGAAAGAAACCCGGATAACAACACAAAACACACACACCAAAAAATATATATAAGAAAAGAAAAATTGAAGTACCGAGTATGAAAAAAAAATTGAAAAGTCGTAAGTATTGGTAACCATTTTTTTAGTTCAACTTTGCACTCTGCCATTGGACTGAGGAAGGCAGGATTTTTTTTTTTTTTTTTTTTTTTTTTTTTTTTTTTTTTTTTTTATAGAATACATGAACCATCCCCTGAAAAAATAAATTAGTTAGCTTCGACTAATTGTCTGTCTGTCTGTATGTATTGTTGTTCTATTTAATCATCATATTTTCCTATTTCCGTGTCATATTCCTTCCTTACCATGAAAATAAGAGAGAGAGAGAGAGAGAGAGAGAGAGAGAGAGAGAGAGAGAGAGAGAGAGAGAGAGAGAGAGTAACACAACACTAGCTGCTTAGGTGAATTGGTACTAAAGTGGTGTGGTGGTTGGTTGGCTACAAGTTTCATGTACAGTACTCCATCACTGTTGTTGAGGTGATGTTGTTTCTTACTATACACTCCCTACCCAACCCGACACTCAACAACAACAACAATAAAGGGGCTATTTTTCTCTTGTGTCCGTGCCAACCTCCTCCTCCTCCTCCAATTACCACCCCTAACCCCTCTCCGCCTCACCCTCCAACCCTATCTTTACCCCCTCTCCTTCTCCTCCTCCAACCACCCATAACCCCTCTCCACCTCACCCTCCAAACACCCCTAACCCCTCTCCACCTCCTCCTCCAACCCCAATGTTTACCCCCTCTCCGCCTCCACCTCCTCCTCCTCCAACCCTCCCTCTCCTCTCCTTCTCTGACCCTCCCTATCCTCCTGCTCCTTCTCCTCCTCCTCCTCCTCTTCCCTGCCAACACAACACAAGCCGCCCGCCTCGTGTCGTCAGCCTCGTCATGGAGGGAGTGGCATTTTCCCCCCGGTTTCTCAAGGCATGTGTATACTCTCGGGGAACAAACTATCTTAACCATTTTTTTATTATTTTGGAACAGTATAGATAAGCTACACAAATATTGGTCGAGTACTTTACACACTTTTCCTTACACGTTCTGCACTTTTCTTTACCTTAGCAACAACACACAGCTCGTGATACAACTTAATTTAAGGACCCTGTACAGATCTTGTATGGGAATTGGAGGCTTGTGTGATTCCTCCTGAGTATGCCACGAAACAAGCTCCTTCAATGAATCTAAGGTGTGTGTGTGTGTGTGTGTGTGTGTGTGTGTGTATGTGTATGTGTGTGTGTGTGTGTGTGTGTGTTACGTGGCAAAAATTTGAAGGACTAGTTTACCTCCAATTTTCTGACTACATCACAGGGTCTTTAATTAAACAAACGTAAGATGCTGCTTCTGTCGTTACCTATCAACTCTAACGTGGCTTCATCAAACATAACTTTATGATGATGATGACGACGACGATGCAGCCCCTCCAGGAAAAGGCATAATTCATATTCCCTACACCGTGAAAGGCTTGGGAAAATAGAGTACAGGAGTGAGGGAGTGAGGGAGTGAGGGAGGGAAGGGAGGGTGATGAGTAAGTGACCCACACCACCACCGACGGCTCTCATAATGCAGGGAAGAGTGAGTCGATATTCGGGTACGTTGGGCAACACTTTTGTATAACATAAGTGTGCAAGAATACTGTTTGTTGTTTTAGGAAGACTGAAAATTAATCCAGTTATTTATTTCACCAGAATAAACATTATATCCTGACAACATGGAACAGTCACCAGTATCACAAGAATCTTTGCTGTTAAGTGACCCTGTGTTGTAGCCAGAAAAATGGAGGTAAATGAGTGCTTCAAATAATGCCACGAAACACCACCTATGGGGAAGGAGCTTGTTTCGTGACATAGTCAGGTGGAATCAGAAGCCTTCAATTCTCATACACGGTCACAGCTAGGGTCCTTAAGGGGAGGGTATAGTTTTGACATTTTTGGAGATTATGATTCCTCCAAACTATTACAGGCAACAGGATACCATTATTTTTCTTCATCTGGGTCTGTTTCCTGGCATACTTTGAAGGAATCAAGGCACTCCAATGTACCAAAAGTATACTCTCCCCTTAAGGCGAGGGTACTCTTGTGGTCACATTGGAAGGCTTATGATTCTTCCAAACTATGCCATGAAACAGACGACCTCAGTGGTATTAATTAACACTAAGGTCGTCTGTTTCCTGACATAGTTTGGAGGAATTGGTAGCAGTCCAATTTAAGGGGGAAGTTTTGTGTTGGTAAATCTGGAGCAACTGAATCCTCCAAACTATTCCAAGCAACAGAACACCATTAGTTTTGCCCCTCTGGTCCTGTTTCCTAGCATACTTTGGAGGAATGAAGGCACTCCAATGTATGTACCAAAAAAGAACTACCACCTTAAGTCACGACAAATATTATTCGTGTCTTGTCTGTAAACTATATACCGATAACAATAACATTTCCAGATTATTTGTTTTTTTCATCAGCACAGCTAATTTCCTTTGATATTCCTCTGTATAATGACTAATATAAGGGGGTATAATATAGTATAGTGTTGTTGGTGGTAAACTGATTCCTCCAAACTATTCCAGACAACAGGACACCATTATATTGATTCACTGCTGCTGTTTCCTGGCATACATTGGAGGAATCAAGGCACTCCACTGTACTAAAAGTGTAATACCCCCTTAATAGATTCAGGAATATATATATAATACAGTTTGTAGAGTCCCTGAACATACATTTATATGCTCGTGACTGTACAACCGAGGTATATATAATGTGTGTGTGGTTATAAAAAAAAAATACTCTTACCCCCGTATTATAATTTCAGTTCCTAGAGATATTAAAATGTAAAGACCTATTTATTCCCCAAGCAGCCATTAGCAGTAAAGTTTATAGGAGTGTTGGGACTTGTGTTCTGGGTACATAAAGAACTTCAGGGACCAAAACTTGTTCCTCCTGCCTTGCCTGTTGCGGTCCCAGGCTTTTAAAACTCCACCTTCCACTTCTACTTTTACTTCTCCTTGACACTTTTATCTTTGTTTTTTCACACATGTCACATTTTTTTAATTCAATCTACAATCTATATTATAAAGGATGAAATGTACAAGGCTAACTAATTTAACTATTGGTGAAAGATGAGTAGATTATGATTATAGATTAGATGAGTGAGAAGTGAGACAAGAGGAGATATAAAGTGAGAGAGGTGTGTAGTGAGACAGAGGTGATATAAAGTGAGAGAGAGGTGGTATAAAGTGAGAGAGGTGTGAAGTGAGACAGAGGTGATATAAAGTGAGAGAGGTGTGTAATGAGAGATGTGAAGTGAACCAGGTGGAGTAAAACACATAAAACAAATGCTAACTGGGCAACAACACACACCGGCAAGAGGCAGAGGTGTACGAAGTTGGGAAGCTTGGAGGGCAGAACCATACACAGCAACATCACGAAACAGTTGTGGTGACGGTGGCTGCTGCTGTTGTTGTGATGTGATGTGATGTGGTAGGTAGGTAGGTACAGTAGATAGGGCTGTGACAAACACCTCACAGCACTCAATTGAGGTGTAGGAGGTTGTAGTGGTGGAGGTTGTAGTGGTAGTGGTGGTCGGAACTGTCCCGACAAATTGTTTGACAGTTATGGCAGCAGCAGTAGTTAATTAAGTAGTGGTTATGACTGTGTTGGTAAATGTTGGGGTGTACTAAATGGATGTTAACTTGTTTGTGGCTGTAGTTGTTGTTGTGGTTGTTGTTGTTGTACCCGGTAATTATACATTCACAGTTACAGCAAAAATGGCAGTGGTTGTTCTTGTTATGTGTTGGTGTAGTTGTTGTTGGCAGCTTCGGCAACAATACACGTGTTGAAGTGATCACCTTTAATTAATAGTGGTAATGGTGATCAAGTAATTATATAAAGTTATTGCATAGCGGTGTTAACACAGTGGGTGGCAATTGTGGTATTAATTATTAGTTAATTGTGTTGAACTTTGAGTTATAAGAGTACCAAGAAGGTCTTAATAATATGTTTTGTTGTGGCAGTAGTGGTCACGAGTTGGCAGTTGCTGTGCTTTATAGATAGTATGTGTGTTGGCAGTGATAGTAGCTTGTTTACATGGATAGTCAGTAAACAATCATCATCAATAGTCAAAAGCAAACACTCGTAATTATTCTCGTGGATGTTGTGTGGGTGTGGGTGTGGGTAGTGAGGCAGGTGGTGGTGGTGGTGGTGGTAAAATGGGACGTAAGGCTGAGGGAGGGAGTGACAAGGCAGGTGTTGGTGGAGAGAATATGCACAGTTGTTGAGTGAGGCAGGTAGACGGTAGGCACGTAACAACTCCAAACACTACAATTGGCTTATACTCTTCTTACGATCACTTGCTGGTACAGGCCGTTTTCAAAGCCTTTGTATATGTAATTTCTAAAGTTTCCTCTCGTTTCTCCTTTAATCTATTTCTTCTTCACTTCTTTTTCCCTCCAGTACTTTTATCAATCTCTTCTTCACTTCTTTTTCCCTCCTGTACTTCTTTTCTGCTTCTCTATATTTCACCTTTTTTTCTTCAGGTAACTATTCTTTGGTTTCCTGTACTCCATCCACACTTGATCAATTGTTATGTTTCTCCACTTCTACATTCGGTCTCTCCTACACTTCTAGTTTTACCCTGCCTTTATCAAGCTTTTCCACCTTTGTTCTAACTCACATTCCTTCACTAGCCAAGTCACCTTCACTTACTGTATTTCCAAAGTACCGGTACAAAAAAAAAAAAAAAAAAAAAAAAAAAAAAAAAAATCACACAAACTTTTCTCTCTCTCGCCCAAGAAAGAAAGAATCTCCTCTTTTCCAAATTTTTTTTACAAAGTTTCGCAGCACCAACAACTTCCTCGATCGATTTTTTTTGCGTGTTACAAATTTTAAGTTATAAATTTGGTTGGCGTCTTTGTTTAAGAGCCAGGCACTAAAGTTTGACTCGGCGCTGCAAGAAATAGCAGCTCTTGTGGTAAACTTGGGTAGTATTTTTGTGGCGAGTGGCTATAGTTTCCCCACTCTAAGTACAGTATCCTGGGGCTCACTTGGCCATTTTACCACCCAGACTCTTGGCAAATATTACTATATAATATTATGCTTAATTTGTCATACGTCAGACATAAGAGAAAGTATTTAGGCCTACCACAGAGACTTTTAGCAAATAGTCCTATATATTATTATGCTTAATTTGTCATACGTCAGACATAAAAAAAAGTACTTCACTGGCATTACATATTTCTGATTATCATGGACACAGTATGTTTTGTTTGGGTAACGTATACTGGCCAAGTTTTTTTTTTTTTTTTCACTTAAACTTTCCTTAGAGGTAAATTTTCAGAAGTGCAACAATTTCCTCAACTCTTACTTTTGGTCTGATCATAACATGGACATTTTATTTTGGCCTTCTTGCAATATAGGATTATTTATTTTACATTCCTTTTTATAAATGTATTACAAGGACGAATTACTTAAAGCGTCATTATATTTTTCTACATAGATGGTCGTAGTTGTATCTATATCATTTATATAATATGGTACTGTGAGTGTATTAACTAATAATTGGAGACTAAGGTGAAGGCTTGTGTATATTTCTTCACTGCTGCTTCACACGTAGACAAGCAATATTTAAATCCAAAGAAGAGAAGAAAATTATGTACCGTAATAATAATCTTCTTTCACCACTCATCAGACCATCAAAATAAGTCAACGACCTTGTCTTAATTGGGAGGGAGACCACTCGACTTATACTGACCATTCATCATGTATATTCAAAAAGCTTTATATATATAGTTCACTGTATTTTTTTTTTTTACCAAGTATATTAAACAGGTTTTCAGTGAATTAATTACAGCCTAACTTAACTAACTCACCAAGCTAGGCTACACACACAACTTTTAAGTGGTATAAAAACACGACTACTCAGTACTAACTTCACAAGAACTTTACGAACGAACACATATCGTGCATCACATCACTTGTTGAACACTTATGTAGAAGTTGTTGAGTAAAGGTTAAGTCACTTGTTGAGGAAGAGATCAGATATGTACGTGTAGGAGGTATTAGAATATACGTCACACCATTTGTTACTTTACACTAGAAGTCAGTCTACTTGACACATACACAAAAGGATTTAAAGCAACACACTTAAACACACTTCACTTGCATAATACACTTAATTAAACACACTTCACTTACATAATACACTTAAACACACTTCACTTAGTTGTATAATACACTTAAACGCACTTCACTTAGTTACATAATTCTACGAAACGACTCTAAAATCTTGAATATAAGATTTTCTAAAATAACTCATTAGTTCTCAATAACTACGAACACAGATTCCGGTGAATGGATCACAAAATTCACTAGGCAATATCTTGGGTTATAATATTCCTTGGCAAGGCTGTTATGGCAGTGGTGAAAAAAAGTTAAATTCGGCAACGGGAACACATTTCTTTACATTAACTCGCCAATTTTTCCCACAAACACCAATGGTCTTGATAGCGTCACATTTTATCAAGAAGATCAATGTTTTTTATGCAACTTTTCAACTACCTTTTTCTCGTGGGGTTTAGACACGAATAGTTAGTTATCAGTGAGACTTTGAAGTACCACTGTATCTTCAAAACACCTCATTCATTAAAATATAACCGATAGTATCAACCTTTTTTATCAGCTTTGTGGGCACGTCGAAGAGATCTTAATGTTTAGGTGATGTGGTGTATGTCTGATATGACCTTGTACTCTCTTCACACCAATCCTTCCTAACTTATAAGATGGCAGTGTCATATGGTCCACATAGTCCAATATCACCTTGATTTATTTTATCTTTCTATTAGGTTTCCCCACAAGCGTCAAATGTCTCCCCGGTTATACACGTTCTCACATTTCCTGTTTATGGTTGAGTGTACAGTGTAAGGAATAAAGTCTCTCTCAGCCCTGAAACAGTAAGGTATATGAACTCGATTATACTGGGGTTTGTAAAGAGTAAAATGTCAGTCAATCTTAGCAGTGTTCGTAAATCTGAAGTTACTGAGTCCTCCAAATTATTCCATGCAACAGGCCACCACTATTATTATGAATCTGGTACTTGTTTCCTGGTATACTTTGGAGAAATCAATGCACTCTAATATATGTATGTACCAAGAGTATACATAAATAAACTCAAAAAGCGTATGTATGTATCTCTTCAAATATCCCAAATAGACTAAATAATTTGGAACCACCGCCTGACTTAACAACCCTTTCAAATTGTGGGACTATTATATCACCCCTCACCCCCCCCCCCACCCAGCATTCACCCCCTCCCCTCCTCCACACTTATCTAGCCCTGCCACTCATCCTCTTGTCCTATCTCCTTCCTACCTACCCTCTTGTCCCCTTCGTGCTCCCCTCCCTCTTCCCTACACACACACATACACACACACATATATATATTCTTGGACAGACACACACACATATATATATTCTTGGACACACACACACACATATATATATTCTTGGACAGACATACACACACACACATATATTCTTGGACACACACACACACATACATATATTCTTGGACACACACACACACACACACACATATTCTTGGACACACACACACACATACATATATTCTTGGACAGACATACACACACATACATATATTCTTGGACACACACACACACACATATTCTTGGACACACACACACACACACATATTCTTGGACACACATACACACACATACATATATTCTTGGACAGACACACACACACATACATATATTCTTGGACACACACACACATTCTTGGACAGACATACACACACATACATATATTCTTGGACACACACACACACACACACACACACCAGCCTCTAGTCCTAATTATTGAACTTAGGGATTTGCTAAGCTTTTCTGGGCTGCCAACTATAGGCTACATATTTTTTTTCCCCCTCCGTTCACACTCTCCTCGGTTCAATACGATTACTTTTTTCCTCTTTTCTTTTTCATTCTGGTATTACTCTCTTTTCTCCTCTGTTTCACTCTGGTCTTACTCCTTTCTCTCTTCTTGATTTTGTGTGTGTGTGTGTGTGTGTGTGAGTGTGTGTGTGTGTGTGTGTGTGTGTGTGTGTGTGTGTCTCTTTCTCTCGTCAGTACCATAACATGTTCACAATATAATGGGGTAGAGAGACAGTAAAGGCATAGTTGTGGTGTGTGAGGACGTGGCAGTGATGGTGGTGGTAGTACTAGTAGTAGTAGTACTAGTAGCAGGTGTGTAGTGCCAGTGGTGGTAGTATTGGTAGTGGCAGTGGTAATGAAGGTAGTAGTGGGTGTGTAGTGGCAGTAGTAATGAAGGGAGTGGGTGTGTAGTGGCAGTAGTAATGAAGGTAGTGGGTGTGTAGTGGCAGTAGTAATGAAGGTAGTAGTGGGTGTGTAGTGGCAGTAGTAATGAAGGTAGTGGGTGTGTAGTGCTGGCAGCTGAACAAGGATATATACTGAAGCTGAGGCGGCAGTATACACTTTGCTGAATGCTACCAGACGCCACTACCACTAATACCATTACCACAACCACTACTACTACTACTACTACTACCATTATAAATAGTGATACCACCATTTCTCACTATTACACATCACTACTACTACTACTACTACCATTATAAATAGTCTTGCCACCATTTCTCACTATTATACATCACTACTACTACCACTACTACTACTACTATTACACATCTAGAAGTATTATTGTTATTGTTGTTGTTGTTGTTTTCTTGTACCCACTCCTTCATAAAAATAATCCCTACACGAATTAGGTGACGTGTGGTTAATCCCAAAGTGTGTGTGTGTGTGAAAAGGGTGAATTTGTGTATGTGTGTGAAAAGGGTGAATGTGTGTGAGTGAGTGAGTGTGTGTGTGTGAAAAGGGTGAATGTGTGTGAGTGAGTGTGTGTGTGTGTGTGTGTGTGTGTGTGTGTGTGTGTGTGTGTGTGTGTGTGTGTGTGTGAGGCAGGTATAGGATGTGTGTGTGTGTGTGTGTGTGTGTGTGTGTGTGTGTGTGAAAAGGGTGAATGAGTGATGTGGAGTCAAGAGTGAGGGTGGGTTTCTATATTTGAAAGGAAGAGAGACCTCAAGCTTAGATTCGTGGCACCCCTCCAACCTCTCCCTCCCTCTCTCTCTCTCTCTCTCTCTCTCTCTCTCTCTCTCTCTCTCTGCCTGTCCGTATGTCTGTCTCTCCCTCTCTCTCTCTCTCTCCTTCTCTCTCTCTCCCACATTCTCTCTCTTTTATTTCGGTTTCCATCTCCTCGTCTCCTGAAATACATACATACTGAACTGTACATACATCTCCCTCCATTTCCTCACTCACTATTTTACGTTTTCCCTTTCTCTTCATTTCCCCCCACTCTTTTGTTGCATATTCAACTAACTAACTAATTCTCTCTCTCTCTCTCTCTCTCTCTCTCTCTCTCTCTCTCTCTCTCTCTCTATCTATCTCTCTCTCTCTCTCTCTCTCTCACACACACACACAGACACACACACTCGGGTGAATCCCCTTAATTCCTCTCATTTAATCAATTTCTAAATTTAACATTCTCTCTTTCTCTATGTGTGTGTGTGTGTGTGTGTGTGTGTGTACAGTACGTAGGCCATTGTGTATGAGTATGTGTGTGTGTGGGTGTGTGTGTGGGTGTGTGTAGACCATTCTGTGTACATACATACATACTGTACATACATACATACTTGTTGCTTGTCTACATCAATATCTGACCACCACCACCACAACCATACATACAGTTGTCTATCAAACCCTCTTATCATTTGTCAGCCTCACTATACACTTGCTCTCCCTTCAAAAGTCAATTAGCTACTCTCTCTCCCTTCATCTCTACCATCTCCCCTTCCTTTCTTCCTTCCTACACTCCCTCTTTCACTTCATCTCTATCATCTCCCCTTCCTTCCTTCCTTCCTACACTCCCTCTCCCTCTTTCACTTCATCTTTACCATCTCCCCTTCCTTTCTTCCTTCCTACACTCCCTCTCCCTCTTTCACTTCATCTCTATCATATCCCCTTCCTTCCTTCCTTTCTACACTCCCTCTCCCTCTCTCCCTTCATCTCCCCTTCCTTCCTTCCTCTTCCATATTCATACCAGTTAGTTATTAGTGAGGGCCCAAGTGTTCATGTACACGACAAACTCTTTTTAATCAGTCGTATTTAATTTGCACTCGTGGGAGAATAATAAGAGGGCTGGAATTCCAAATGCAGTGTTTGTATCTTCCGTATTATTTTAGTGAGGGAACGTGTTTGCTTAAATGCTTAATAATGAATGTGTGGGAGTGGAGGGAAGTGAGGGAGTGAGGGAGGGAAGTGAAGGAGGTGAGGGAGGGGAGTGAGTGAGGTGAGGGAAGGAGGTGAGGGAAGGAGGTGAGGGAGGGGAGTGAGGGAGGTGAGGGAAGGAGATGAGGGAGGGGAGTAAGGGAGGTGAGTAAGGGAGGGAGGTGAGGGAGGGAGGGAGGGAGGGATTGCTATACGGGGGAATAATGTTGATTTATGCTGGTATTTCATTGGTTAAATCATTATTCTATTCTCATTTCTCCACACTTCTTTATTATTTATTCATTCATTTTTTTTTCTCTCTTCACACACACACACACACATCACGTACTTCATTACACACACACACACACACACACACACACACACATCACGTACTTCATTACACACACACACACACATTACACACTTTCCCTGACAATTCATCACCATCGTTGTCTTTTTCTTTTTACATACACACACACATTACACACACACACACACACACTTTTCCTGACAATGCATCACCATCGTTGACACTCCAATTGTTGTCATTCGTTACTTTCCAACTACAATATAATCCCTAAACATCCATCCAAGCCATTCAATAATTCAACAGCTCCATTTTATATATATGTTATGTTTTCATCCTCATACCCATCACACACACACACACCATCAGTCATGAAATACTCTTTCTCTTTCTCTCTCTCTCTCTCTCACCCCACCCCCATACCTCTCCTCTCCCCATTCCCCCACACCATAAAACCCCACATCCTAACACTCCCTCCCCATATTTCTCTCTCCCCACCACCCCCTGTCCACCCTTCCCTTCCCCCTCCCCATATTTCTCCTCTCCCCACCACCCTACTCTTCCCCCACACCATAACACCCCCTCCCCACCCCCTAACAACAAGCCGGGAGCAGAGCAGAGCCGAACAGACAGAGGTATATGTGGGAGGGAAGCCTATCCAATGTTCCCGCTGCCTTCCTTCCTTCCCCTCGACCCTCGCTGTCTCCAAAAGCCCTCTTAATCCATACCGTAATCCCAACACATATTACCCTCAATCCTAACCATATCGTCCTTAATCCTGGCCTCATCGTTCTCAATACTAATATTTGTTTCTCTTTGCCTGACTGTTTCTCACTCCACCAAAGCATATTTATCTTACAACTATCACACAAACTAAATTTTAGCTATGTCTCCCTTATTCTAACAACATTTATTTTCTAATGTCCTTAACTTAAGACCTTAATCCTAACCCTCGTCATTCTGAATCCTAATCATATAGCTTTAAATCCTAATCACATCACCAGACGTATATATGTAGCCTTAAGGGACCCTGTGTTGTTGTCAGAAAATTGGAGGTAAACGAGTCCTTCAAATACAACCACGAAACACCACTAATATGGAAGGAGCTCGTTTCGTGGCATAGTCAGGAGCCATCGGAAGCCTCCAATTTTCATACGTGATCACAGCGTCCTTTAACCTCTCTCCACAGCACTCTCAAACAGAAGCCAGTCTCCGCAAATGCACGCCTCACTGACAGTTCCCCCACACCAAAACCCACCTCGGCCTCACTCTCAACTACAACCATTATTCCCCTCGATAGCAACACATCCAGGTCACTCACACCACAACAGTACAGTCATAAAAGTTGTCCCCGCCACAATCCGCTCGCATCAACAACCACTGGACAAACTCGTAACGCAGAAAACTAGACCCCATCCCATTACGGACCCTGTGATGTAGTCAGAAAATTGGAGGCAAATGCGTCCTTCACATATTGCCACGAAACACACACACACACACCTATATAGAAGGAGCTTGTTTCGTGGCATAGGCAGGAGGAATCGGAAACCTACAATCCTCATACACGCATCATAGAGTCCTTAAAACAAACCCAACTCGGCACTATTTGACTAAGGTTCTCCCCTCCTACTCCAACAGTAATACATCGTAACAAACATCATATTCAATTTACCCCAGAAATTCTACATACACACACACACAAACCTGCTCTCACCATAAAATAACCAAACCCGTCTGCACACCCTCATTAGTTAAATAAACCGAGGCATTCCCACGACAACCCAAACACAGTCTAGTCTAGTCTGGTTCTCACTCCATGATGGTGGTGCCGTATTATCTCTTCATTATTTTGGGGAAAGCAAGTTTTCTGGTAGTACTGTAAAAGAAAAAAAAATCAGGTCGCAATTTTCACATTCACACCAACTTTCTTTCCCTCCCCCTCCTCCCAGTACATGGGTGGGATGGCCAACTAACAGCGTGAGAACAGAGTCTTTTCACTACAGCCTTTATTTATCACAAAGCATCGTTCTCTTTCCACGGAATGTCTTTGCGCGGGAAAGTACAGCAAACAAAAATATCAATTATCCGAGATGACGATTTCTCCAGCCCCATTTAACACTTATAAACCGAGGACAGAAATGACGAGGAGGGTGGTGGCATCTTTGGTGGCGTGGGATTCAAAGGTGAACGTAAGTGGTGATGTGAAGCCAATGTCAACAAAGAGGGACATGAAAGGCTGAGGTGGCGTCACAACACAGACACGCACACGATACCTTCACAGAAAACGTACGAGTGCCATTTACATTGAGGGGTAACTTTAGCAAACGTTTGAGGACACGCTTCACTTGTCTATACGTCACTCGCTTACGTATCTAGAATCACGTCAGTTTTTTTCTGACTAAAAATATAACTCAAATATCCAGCTTCATCAAACGTCACATAAATTTGCATGTGTCCAAGCGATAATAACGTATAATGGGATCGCATTCGGAAAGCAAAGGTTCCCGCTCAATCTGACAGCTCGTTCATAAATCCCCACAACAACACACTTGCTCCTTCCAGTCACCAAAGTCCCCGCACACCAACACCAACACAAATACACACACACAGGCCAGCCAGCCTCTTGTGTGACCTTCCCTCCACTTGCCGACCTTCCAGATGGTAAGAGGGCAATTTGTGGAGGTGAGGTAGTTACGGGAATGTGGTGCTGCAAGTCAGTGTGGGGCCAGGGACCGGGTCGGCCGAGGTCCACTCCGCCCGCCCGCTCGACAATCAATATGGTGAGAGAGGATCCGACCCGACTCTTATAGTCAGGGGGAGGGGGGCACGCACGCGGCCTGCTGGAAGTGCTACTGAGAGAGAGAGAGAGAGAGAGAGAGAGAGAGAGAGAGAGAGAGAGAGATGAGGGAATAATGGTAGTGAATTCACATAGATGTATGGGATGGAGAGACTGAAAGACAAGGCAAATGTTAAGAAAGATGATGTTGTAGTGGAGAAAACACAAACGGAATACTGGAATAAGTTGGAAGGGAAAACAATGAGAAGAAGGATGAGTTGAGAGAAGAGATAAATGTAAATATTAGAACAAAGAAATACACGAGGTGGAAGAGAGATAACACGTTGAAGACAGACGAAGGAGGAAAAGAGAGATGTGAAGTGAGAGTAATATCAAAGAGAGGTATATGAGAGGGAATGAAGAGAGAACAGAGGATGAAGAGAGGCGATTGCACAGAGAGAGAGAGAGAGAGAGAGAGAGAGAGAGAGAGAGAGAGAGAGAGAGAGAGAAGTGTAGTTGTGTGTGTGTGAACAAGAGTTTCCTGCTCATATCAAAGTTCAGATTATTATTAACACACACACACACACACACACACACACGTTGCATGGGTTGCTAAATGACACCCAACTGAAATAGACACGAGGAAACAACAACACCACAACACCACCAACACAAAACAATTATACAAAGGTTCTGTACAAGTGATGGATGGTGTTGTATAGTGGCTGGTGGTGGTGGTGGCCTTACAATAATTACCTACTAAAAATTCATTGCCAGTTACAAGTTTTTTAGCCTTACCACAGAGCAGATCCAAACTTTTGACTCATGGATGTGGAGCTAGGAGGGGTTGGAAGGGGACATGTATTATCTGTTGTGTGGGGGGCGAAACGTATTGTGGGAGTGAAGGATAGCCTATATGAGTGTAAGTATAGATGTGTGGGAGTGAGGGAAAGATGAGTGGAAGTAATGACATAGATGTGTGGAAGTGAGGGAAAGATGAGTGGAAGTGAGGGAAAGATGAGTGGAAGTAATGGTAGGGAAATGTGCATGTGGTTTATGGATGTGGAGATTGGGTTGGAAGGGACATATATTATTTGTTGTGTGGGGGGCGAGACGTATTGTGGGAGTGAGGGAAAGATGAGAGGGAGTAATGATATAAATATGTGGGGATTATAGATGTGTGGGAGTGAGGAAAGATGAGTGGGAGTAATAGTAGAGAAATGTGGGGAATATGGATGTGGAGAAGTCAGAATGTTTATTATGGGAGTGAGGGAAATGTGAATGCATGGCAGTAGACCTAATTTAAATGGTTCAGATGTGGAGAGAGAGAGATGCATGGATTGACAGTGATGATAATAATAATGCTGCTGTAGTCTTGAGAAAATACTTAATAAAACCCCTCACAATTGTATATCCTAGTTGGAAGATGAGGGTGTGAACTGAGACAGGGTTAGGACGAATATAATGTGTGTGTGTCTGTGTGTGTGTGTGTGTGGAAGGAAAGGGAAGCGACGGGGGAATGTGGCTGTCTCTCTCTCTCTCTCTCTCTCACTCTTCTCTCTCTCTCTCTCTCTCTCTCTCTCTCCTCTCTCTCTCTCTCTCTCTCTCTCTCTCTCTCTCTGTGTGTGTGTGTAAGGGGAGATATAGTAAGGTTGTTGGGGGAGGAGATGGAGTATAGTAGGGGAGTGGAGGGAGGAGAGAAGAGAGAAGGGTGAGGGTGTGTAGGAGAAATGGGGTGAGGGGTGATAAAGGGATAATGGAGCGAGGGGTGAAATATGGAATGGTGGGGAGAGAGGAGAGGGAAGGGCAAGGAAGGGAATCGAGAGAGAGAGAGAGAGAGAGAGAGAGAGAGAGAGGAGAGAGAGAGAGAGAGGAGAGAGAGAGAGCAGAGAGGAGAGAGAGAGGAAACTGATAGACTTAGGAAGGAAATAAAGACAAAAAGGGAGAAAGGAATAGAAGGAAATGGGTAAGAAGGAATGTGTGAATGACAGTGGGAGATAAAAACCAGGAAAATAAAGCGTTAAAACTGCATGAAGGAAATAAAATGAAAGAATAAAAGGGAAACAAATTGAAGGAAACAAGAACGAACTCAGCTCAAGGAAAGAATGAATAACCGATGGAATTAAATATCATGAAATAAGAGATAAAAACAGTTGATGAAATTGATAAATGAATGAGAAATATAATTAAACGACTGATGAAGAAATAATAAATAAATATAAATGAAAGGGAGACTTAATGAATGTGAAGCCATACATGGAAATAAAGGAAGAAAAAATATGAGATAGGAATGAAATAAATAATATGTCTTAGGGGGAAGTGGGGAGAGAAAGGAGGGGAGAGGCAAATACAGGGAGGAAAGAACCGGTAATTAACATCGAGAAAAGTCACGGAGAGAGAGAGAGAGAGAGAGAGAGAGAGAGAGAGAGAGAGGAGAGAGAGAGAGAGAGGAGAGAGAGAGAGAGAGAGAGAGAGAGAGAGAGAGAGGAGAGAGAGAGAGAGAGAGAGAGAGAGAGAGAGAGAGAGAGAGAGAGAGTGAGAGAGAGAAGAGAGAGAGGAGAGAGAGAGAGAGATTGAAAAGGGAAGGAAGGAAATATATGAAAAGAAAGGGAACAAAGAAGAGAGAGAGAGAGAGAGAGAGAGAGAGAGAGAGAGGAGAGAGAGAGAGAGAGAGAGAGAGAGAGGAGAGAGAGAGTTAGCAACTGAATAGAGCGACGCGTGGGAGAGAGGGAGGTGGGATGGACAGAGAAAAGGAGTAAAGAGATAGATTACTGAGACCAAAACAATAATTCCCTCAACCCAAAACAGTGATGGTGTTTCAGTTACATATGTATGTGTGTGTGTGTATGTGTGTGTGTGTATGTGTGTGTGTGTGTGTGTGTGTGTGTGTGTATGTGTGTGTGTGTGTGTGTGTGTGTGTGTATGTGTGTGTGTGTGTGTGTGTGTGTGTGTGTTTGTGTGTGTGTGTGTGTGTGTATGCAAGAATTGTTTCGAAATAAGATATAATACCAGACCCAACTATTTTTGTTTTTATTTTATTTTTATTATTTTTCAGGGCAAAGAATATTATTATTATTATTATTATTATTATTATTATTATTATTATTATTATTAGTTACAACACCAATGTCTGTCTGTCTGTTTCGTGGTTGTTGAGTTCAACGATAATTAATAAAAAAAAAAAAAAAAAAAAAAAAAAATCAAGTTTACCCAAACATAAATAATAAATAAATAATACAGTGAGAAAATTTATAAAGGAATGGTGTAAATATTCATAGCTGTTATTTACGTGTGTGACTGTGTGTTTCATCATTATCTGGGTTTTTTAATTTGCTATTATTTGTTATTATTTTTTTAACTGAAAATTGTAAAAACCATAGAAACGTGGGATATTATTTGATATTCTTTTATTATTATTATTATTATTATTTATTATCATTATTATCATTATTTATTATTATTATTGTTATTATATATTATCATTATTATTATTACTATTTATTATTATTTTTATTTTTTCTCTGTTAAATTATACTTGAGTTGTTACAGGAAAAACTGGAAGGAAAATAAATATGATGAAGGTTATCGGCAAGTGAAAAAAAAAAATATATGTGAGAGGTAACAAGTGAGGGATGAAGGAAAGGTGAGAGGTGAAGAGAAGAGAAGAGAAGAGAAGAGAAGAGAAGAGAAGAGAAGAGAAGAGAGGAGAGAGAGAGAGAGAGAGAGAGAGAGAGAGAGAGAGAGAGAGAGAGAGAGAGAGAGAGAGAGAGAGAGAGAGAGAGAGAGAGAGAGAGAGAAGGGGTGAGGGTAAGGAGAGGAGAAAAAAAACCTTGGTGTGAGTTTCATTAAGGGGTGGGGAAGGAAACTGCGACGACCAAAAAGAAAACACAACGATATAAAAGTAAACTGGTTATAAAAATCTAGAGAGAGAGAGAGAGAGAGTGACTATATAGTAGGAGAGAGGGGAGGGAAGAAAAGAAAGGGAGAGAGAGAGAGAGTAGAGATAACAGAGTACAAAGGCAAGGAGAGCGAATGTGAGGGAGGGAAAAAAGAGTTAGGGGAAGAGAGAGAGAGAGAATAGAAGAGAAGGAAGGACAGAGAAGCTGGAGAAAGGAAAGGAGGAAGTGAGAAAATGTAAATAAAGGGAGACGAAGAGGTAGACAAAAAAAAAAAAAAAAAAAAAATACCATAAATGAAAAATGATAG
>JAWZYT010003514.1:40000-74254 GCA_034508575.1 Petrolisthes manimaculis | reverse complement strand
GTGTTTAGGGATCCATGACCATTCACTACTTATACAAAGTAAGTCTGGTATGATATGTTGGATGCAGAAACCCCCAACCCCCAATTCGCCAACACCACCACCACAAACCCCGTGAATCGTCAACGGTATTTCATTTTTCAGCAGTAACTCGTCTTACTATGATATGCACTGACCGGCTATCCATGCAAAACATATGGGAGATTCAACCCAAGTAAGCTAAAAACATGAACCCTTCTGTACCACCATTAAATCATCTGCCTATTGTTTACTTTACGAAATATTTACACATGTAGTGATGTTCCTAATTTCTGATCTAACGTATATGGAGATAGTTACATGGGTAAGACATACATATGGCGTCTGGGTCAAACAGGTGGTATGAACAGGTGAAAGTACATTACAAGTGACCAGGTGGTGTGTGGCTCCTGCTGCCGTAGACCCCAATATGAGGTGACGTAACTCAACGCCAGAAATGCCACACATAGCAATCTACCCGCCCCACTCACCAATTCGCTGCCTACTCCTCCTCCCGGCAAACACACACACACACACACCTGCCCCACTCACCAACTCACTACCTACTCCTCCTCCAGACACACACACACACACACCTGCCCCACTCACCAACTCGCTACCTACTCCTCCTCCAGACACACACAGACTCTTACTTAATATGCACACATAAGTCTCACCAAGACTCACAAATGTTAACATGACACTAAAGTAAAATTCAATCTGTTGTTACAGAAGGTGTTCATCATAGTTATTTATATTGAACAAACTGATTCCAAAGTCCTCCGCGCGGTGTAATAACTTACATTTTTGCTCCATGGTGTTCTGACGTCCGAATGAAGACTGTTATACTTCGGTCATAACTAAACGACCGAGAACGATTACAAAAATAACACCTATTGAAAATTATTCTTTGTAGGTCCAAAGAATCTCCAATTACATGACGACGTTTTCTCCTCCATCTGTTCTTAAAAATTATTAAATGTCAAAAAATATTAAGAAACAAATAACCCAACTAAGAGTTTCTATCACTATGAACTGGGGAGTAATAAAAGTTTACCTGTAAGTGACGTGGGCGGTGATGAGGTGTTGCTGTCGTCGCCTCCAGAGTCCTCAGGTTGGCACAGAGGAGGCAGAGCTGGCAGGAACTGTGACTCTTGTTTATCGTGGCTCTCAGGAATATCTTCACATATACTAGCATCTGCCTCTTGTTTACTGTGGGGTTCCTGAGATGTGCTTGGATTAATCTCTACTTTATGGCTGGAATCCGAGCAATGCTTGGTGTCTTGTTCACTAAAGGATCCCTGTGACGTACAGTGATCATCTACTGGTGGTTCACTCAAGGGTTCCTTTGGCAAACTGGTATCATCTTCCAGATTATTGAAAGATCCCTGAGGCACACTTGGATCTGTCTCAGAAGTAGTGAAGGCTTCCTTAGACACATCCTCGTCCTCGTCCTCTGAGGAGTCAATGTGTGGGATGGAGTCAAAGAAAGAGGCCATTCTGGCAGCTGTCCCTCCTGGATCTTCAGTGAGACGGGGCTTTGGGCATGACAAGCAGTTCTGACCTAATGGGTGTCCACCAACACATGACCTGGTTCTTATATCTCCAATACCATCATCAGTTTCTCCTGTGCTGGTCGCTTCTGTTCTAATGATCTCAGTATCGTCAGCTGCTGCTCTTGAGCCGGGGTAAAAAATCCTCGTCTCTGTATCTGATGTTCTCGTGTAAGGTTCCTCTTTTCTGCATCCATGATCTGGTGTCCTCTTTTCAATATCCGGTTCATATTTGCTTTCTATGGGACTTTCGTATCGGTATATAAGTGTTTCCTCGGACACAGACCTATGGAGGCCACGAAGGACCACTGATCCACTGTCTGCATCACTGGGGTTCAGGATCACACTGGAACTGTCTTCATCACTGGAATCCAGACTTCTGGAGGCGGCGGACAGGAGAGACTCACGAGAAGTCCAGGCATTAGACTTCACATAAGACACAATTTTGGCACATATTTGGCTTGGGTCATCTTCCACAAACTCTGGTTCACTCTCTAATGCAATGTTGTCTTTGACCATCGTGGCTCCTGACCTCCTCCTGCGTGATGAATCTTTAGTGCCGCCGCCGCCGCCGCCGGACTCTGATTCCTCAGACTCGTGACCCAGCGATGTCCGACGATGCCTCAAGGACCTGTAATTTAACTTCTCCAGTTGGGGAGCGTCAGGGGTTGAGACAGACCTGAGGAGACACCTGTGGATTGGTGGAAGAGTCGAACCCCCCAGTAACATCTTAGGGTGTGGCCTGCTGACCACATCTCGCCGTCGATGTCCAATAACTTTTGACCTCAGGTACCGATACTCCTGTTCCTTCCACTCGATGGTCTGACAGGCACCAAACGCCTCCTTGACATCCTCCAAGTGACCAGCTGCTTCGTCGTCGTGGCCATTCTCACGGGGACTCACTGCAGCCTCACCTTTGCCTGGAGACACACTTCTGCGGTCTTCTAACGCCGCTCTCACTTTCTTCAATATACGAGTCAAATCGGACGGAGTTTCCCGCACGCCAGAACTCTTGAGCGACATGTTTTCCACACATTGACTCACACAGCCTCTTGATGCATGACCCAGAACACACCAGCATCACACTGGCTCTCCTCCACTCCCTACAGCAACGTCCAAATATTCACCCAACATTAAACTTCCTGGCATATAAACTCTAGGATGATCTTTTTGAAATGCACTAACTTCCTTCTTATAACATCACCAAAGGCACGTATGTGTTTGGATGAGATGTTTTGATACCAGTAAAAGGATCCAAAGAATAATGGAGTCGATTATTGAGTTTATATGGATGATGCCAGACTTAGGGTTTCACAAAGGCTTGGTCCACTTCCACTTTAATGGGCATAGCGAAGAGGAGGTGGTAAGTCTATGTAGTCAGAGAGGGTCCTGTATGTAGTGGTTCTCTTGTTGTTGCTACAGTAGTGATGACACGTGACCTCCTCATGCCCAAGCCACCACCAAGCTCATCTGAAACACACAAAACAAGCAGTCTTTATACACAGTGGATATTATATGATAAACGAGAACAATAAATTACAACACGTGGTAATGTTATACAACCTGCAATATAAACTGATTGAATAATGGGACCAATGACAATATAACCTGATGCAAGTAAGGTTATCAAGGACATAAATCGACTTATGCTGAGACTTTGATTAATCCTTGATACAGCCTAATAGAAGCTATGAATCCATAATCTTATATAATTAAAGAATATATGGAATACAAGGAACAACTTCCCATCACTCACACTTCAGACATGAGAGACACTTCTACTGACTGGTTGTATATAACATATGACATACTTCACTTCACTTCACGGTCAAGGAAAGCTTAACGCACTGAAAAACGATAACACCAAGGTATAACATGAAACGGATGGTGTGTATGTGAGTCACCCAAGCGTGAGAGGGTTGGCAAGGTGGTAGGAATATTATTACTACTGATTCAATGCTTCACATACGAGCGAGAATATACTTTAATTTTATAATAATAATGAATAAAAACACAAGGTTGTTCTATATTTCCTGGAATATATAACCATTAGTATTTGAAGCGACTCTCAATGTTAGTCATCAATAAGTATTACAAATACTTTAACAATAAATTATTGCTGGACCTTGTTCATAATGTGGACGTCAAACTGAAATGCAAGATTAACAAAACAATACGACAGAAATAATATAAAAAAAATCATACTTTTTTTTAACATACTTTTTTTAATAAGGCTATGAATAATGTAGAAAAAATAGTTTAGCTTATAACCATTAATGTATCCACAATAATTCGACACAAAGAATCACTACAAAATCAGTATGATCTATACAATAAAAAAAAGGAAAGTATTATGACACACAGACAGACTCAAGACAAACCAGGTATCATTATAATAAGACACACAGACAGACACAGGACAAAGCATGTATCATTATAACATAACACACAGACAGACACAGAACAACTAACCCTTCACAATCTAGTATACAGTATTGACCTCAAGGCTACTGACCGCTGGGAGGCAGGCTGGGAGAGAGAAGGTTTGCGACACTCACCTTTAAATGAACACACACACACACACACCTGTCTCTCTTACCTGTATGTATGTATGTATGTATGTTTCACTGCTGCTATAAGGCCTACCTACTTCCCAGGTCACATGTCTTTCTTCATGTATGTAAATCTGTGTCACTATTCATGAATCTTCTTAGTTTATCTATACTATACCAGAGGAAGTCAGAGTTACTGTACCAGGAAGGCCTCACTAAAAAGAAAGCTTGGAAAAATAAACACATCAGATCAATATTGATGTGGATAATTCATATTATTCGGGGCTGTTCGGTCAGACAGCTTGAGGAACTTCAACAACAACAATAACTCAAATTACTACCCATGACAACCAACCAATCAACCAAACAACTATCTAATCAATCAACCATCATATTTCCCACGTATCCATGCAACCAACCAACCAACCAACCAATCTATCAACAAACCATCCATCCAATTAACAAATTAATCAACCAATCAACCATCGTCCACCCAAGCAATTAATCAACCAACCAACCAACCAACCAACCACCATACCCCTGCCCATCCTCTCACCAAACCACCCGCCAGTTCTTTGACCATCGCCGGCACCCGTGAGCGTCAGAGGGAATTTTTGATGTGTCGTGCGTTGGATTATAATTAATACATGGGTCAGGCAGCGTCCGGGAAAACTCAGCCAACCGTGTGTGTATGTGTGTGTAGGGAAAACTCAGGCAACCGTATGGGTGTGTGTAGGGGGGGGGGGGAATCTCAGGCAACCTTGTGTGTTGTGTGTGTGTGTGTGTGTGTGTGTGTGTGTGTGTGTGTGTGTGTGTGTGTGTGTGTGTGTGTGTGTGTGTGTGTGTGTGTGTGTAATAATAATAATAATAATAATAATGTGTTCCTCTTCTGGATATATGGATGATCGAAATTTGTTTGGGATTTTCTCTCCCACGTAAAAATAACAATGGTCGATAATCTAAAAGTATCACTCTCTCTCTCTCTCTCTCTCTCTCTCTCTCTCTCTCTCTCTCTCTCTCTCTCTCTCTCTCTCTTCTATTTAAATCTTGGACATTTGTTTGCATTCCGTTACCGAGGTCAAGGTTACAGTTATGGTGATAGCGGTAACAAACAATCACAGGTGAAGGAATGGCTAGGGAGGGGAGGAGGTGTGACAATTCTTCTTTCCCTTTACACGTATGTCTCTATATGGCACACACACACACACACACACACACACACACACACACACACACACACCTTTAACCCGTTTCAGTCTCTCCCCTTCCTTTTCCCACACACACCCTCTTTTCACCTCCAGGAATTTCATTTTTAGTGTTCGTACTGAATACTCACGCCCACCGACTGATTTTCTCTCTCTCTCTCTCTCTCTCTCTCTCTCTCTCTCTCTCTCTCTCTCTCTCTCTCGTCACCTCACACATTCCCACTATCGGGCACCTTTTCTCTCTCTTTCTTCTTTATTATCAAATCTCATTCCTTCCCAGACTACAGTAGTCCAGCCTCGTCTGTTTTATCTTCTTTCTCGTACATGTATAAGTTTCCTCTCAATATTTAGCGTCGCCTCTCGTATCTCTCCTCAAACACTAACTTGGATTCCTAAGTACCTCATCTTAACACACATAACCTAGCTCACTGTATGTCCTCTCAACCCTTACCTTTCTCTCCTCTCTCTCTCTCTCTCTCTCTCTCTCTCTCTCTCTCTCTCTCTCTCTCTCTCTCTCTCTCTCTCTCTCTCTCTCTCTCTTTTATCCTCTCTAATCTCCACCGCTCACATCCTTCCACTCTCGCACGTCACAACACATCACTCCTGTTGTTGTGTTATCTTCTTTAAGCTGGGAGTGTCGTGGTGGAGGTGGAGGTGGAGGTGTCGTGGTGGAGGTGTAGTGGTGGAGGTGGAGGTGGAGGTGTAGTGGTGGAGGTGTAGGTGTAGTGGTGGAGGTGGAGGTGTAGTGGTGGAGGTGGAGGTGGAGGTGTAGTGGTGGAGGTGTAGTGGTGGAGGTGGAGGTGTAGTGGTGGAGGTGGAGGTGTCGTGGTGGAGGTGGAGGTGTCGTGGTGGAGGTGGAGGTGGAGGTGGAGGTGTACAGTTCCCTTCACTACCACTTCTACCACCTAACGTTACCGGTCTTCATGAAGTTTTCGTCCAATGAATAAACTGAGGCTGAAAAAATGCCACCCTAAGCTTGGAAGACCCTGTAGACTGAGGAAGAAGGAAGGTGATAGAAGGAAAGAATAAGTAAAAGGAGTGGCTGGGTCCGAAAAGGTGTCCAAACCCTTAATTAAAACACCACCCACATCACCGCTGGCAATGAATGAATCCTCTTCAAGTTGATTACGTCAGGTTTCTTTAGGTGAGACGGATGTATAGGTGGAGGTGTGGATGGAAGTGAGAAATGTGTAGGTGGAGGTGTGGATGGAAGTGAGAAATGTGCAGGTGGAGGTGTGTATGGAAGTGAGAAATGTGTAGGTGGAGGTGTGGACGGAAGTGAGAAATGTGTAGGTGGAGGTGTGGATGGAGTGAGAAATGTGTAGGTGGATCAGGCAGGTGTGTAGGTGGAGGCTTTAACGTCACTCACTCCGGGATGAGAGTCGGAGCTAAATGAATTACTGAGCGGTTATGAAAAATGTAGTAGAGTAGAATGTAATAATTGTTGTGCAGTAGTGTGTGTGTGTGTGTGTGTGTGTGTGTGTGTGTGTGTGTGTGTGTGTGTGTGTGTGTGTGTGTGTGTGTGTGTGTGTGTGTGTGTGTGTGTGTGTGTGTGTGTGTGTGTGTGTGTGTGTGTGTGTGTTATTATTTTCATTTCCTAGCCACTTTTCTATCTCGGATAACAGTGGTGATAGAACAATATATTGTCGCGGGGTTTTATGCAAGTTTAGATTATGATAACATTTATACAATGAGTTATGATATGACCTGTATATGCTGTGACGTGGATCGATGGTATAGAAGTAGAGGGAGGAAGGGAGGGAGAAGTGTAAAAGAGCAAGTGAAGAGCGATACGTAGGAAGAGAGATATTCAAAACGATAAATAGAGTAGGAAAGGAAGAGAGAAAGAGAGACATGTTGATGGGAAATGGAGAAAGAGATTATACAGTATATGTGAAGGAAAGAATAAGGTTGGGGAAGAAGGAAGAGAACTGTGTAGGGAAGTGGAGAATATAAGGTCACTAGTGAGGAGGAAAGATATGTTGTGAGGTAGCTATAGCCTAGATGGGTGTGGTCAAGCTGGTTCCATGCAAGGAGAGGAGGAAGGAGAATCTCAAAAGTTGTGAGGTGTAGGCAAGGTGAGACAGACATGCAGGAGAACAGGCAAGAGGAACAGCAGTCAAAGATATGATGTTAGATACCGAGGAAGAGTCATGGTGAATAAGAGAGTGAAGCAGAGAAGGGAGGTTGATGTTAGATACAGAGTTAGAGAAAAGTAGAAAAGGGAGGTTGATGTTAGATACAGAGTTAGACAGGAGTAAACAAATAGAGAGAAGCAAGTAAGTGGGAGGGCAGGAAAGGAAGGGATCACGTGTATACAGGTTGGGTGGGTTGATAGTTAGCGAGGTTGTGTATAAAGGAATAGAGGTATATATATATAAACAGGTGTATAGGTGGTAGTCAGTGAGCACGAGGTGGTGTTATAATGTGGGTCTGTCCTGAGGCTGAAAGGAAGGTGTGGTTACAGTGGAATATTAAAAGATAGAAATTATAGCTTCCCTACTGCTCTTCCCTCCCGTCCGTTTGTGTGTGTGTAAGAAAGAAAGACAGAAAGAAAGAAAGAAAGAGAGAGAGAGCAATCAATTAAAGAGAGATAGTGTGTACGACAATGTGCAGGATAAGAGATGCATGTGTGTGTGCAAGAATATATATAATAAAGAATAACAGAGTGAATAACACGCTGCAGTACATAGGTGTGGTGAGAGTTCATAAAGTTTTAGGCAGGAGGGGTGAGTGAGGGAGAGTAAGGTGTATAAATGATTGTGGGGTGAGTGAGAGTGCAAAGGGGTTAATTTTTATTGGAGAGAGTGCAAGAGGTGTAAGAATTGGGGAGTGACTGAAAGTAGATAAGGTGATGACTAGGAAGGAGAGAGAGGGTGGGGAGAGTGAGAGAGTAAAGGGTGTATACAAGAATGGGAGGTGAATAGAGTGCATATGGTATAAGACTGTGGAGAGAGAGTGAGTGAGAGTGCATGAAAGTTGTGGCCGAGGCAAGAGTGATGAATGAGACATGTTGTAAAGGAAGCGGGAGCAAGAGTGCATGACCTGGAGTGGATGCATGGTGAAGGATCGAGTGTGTATGGTACAAGTCAAAGAGTACATGGGAAATTGTGAAGAAGTCAGAATGGGGAAAACGAACATAAGGCAAATATTAAATAAAATTAATGAGAAAAATAGGTGGGCGAGGGATATGAGTGAGGTAGGCAAGACTGACTGACTGTGTATAGTAGTAACAGCTGTGTGTGTGTGTGTGTGTGTTAAGAGTTTTGAGGAAAGGAGAGGATGCTGTGGTGTTGGCAGAGGTCATGGTCCCGTAGGTGGGTAGGTAGGTTGGTATCCGCTGCCACCATCCCTTCCCTGGTCAGCCCCGCCCCGCCCCGCTTCGCCCCGCCCCTCATTGACCCTGCCCAGCCCTGCCCAACACACACCACTTCCCTTCGTCCTGTCCGTTTGCCCTCGTCTTGCATACCTCACTCTAATTTCCTTCCCGTAAATTTTGTTGAGGATACTAATCACGTCAGTATCTTTCTTTTCATTAAATTGGCACTTTATGTATTTACCGTATGTGGGTTTTATGTAGGTATTTGTATTTTCTATATGTGTGTATGATTATAAGAGCTTGCATTCTATTGTCTGTTTTTCGTATCAATCTCGTCGCAGCCGTAAATTACTCAAGTTTGCATATTCCGCCTCGTTCAGTTCCAACTCCTGCACTCCTTCTAGCCACCTGTCTTCCGTATTCCCCACCCAACCCTACCCACAATATCAGTACCCCGCTGACTCCTTCCCACAATCCAATTACACTCTATACCACTCAGTACCCATCCATCTTTCTTTCCCCAAACCCCACACTTCATTCTCCCTTCCTCCTCACCCCAACTCGCCCCTCCACACCTCAACTATATACAGTAGTACCCATTCGCCTTTTCTCCTTCCCCACCTCACTCACTCAGTACCCATCTATTTTCCTCTTTCTTTCCCCAAACCCCACACTTCAGGTACCCTCCCCTCCACCCCAACCTGCCCCTCCTCAACTATATAGTACCTATTCGCCTTTTCTCCTTCCCCACTTTACTCGTACCCATCTATTCGCCTCATTCTTCCCTCCAACCCCACACTTCAGGTTCCCTTCCTCCTCTCCCCACCCCTCCCGTTCCTCCACCACCACTAGGGTCACACACATGCCCTCTGGTTTCCGGCGTGAGGCCCTGCATGCATAACGGGGCACCCACTGTACGTACCTCCCTCCTTCTGCGTTATTCCTGTCTCATTCTTGACTTGTGTAACCCTTCTACATCTCCCTCTCTTTCTCTCTCTCTCACACACAACACAACACAACACACACAACTACAACACAACACAATAACAACATATATACAAGCACCGTAACAAATTCCTTTCTCTCTTTTTCTTGCCCTTCCTTTTAACCACAAACGTTACTTTTCGGATAATTGGCTTCCCAGACGTTCCCGGGGCTAATTTTCCTTTTCCTCCTCCTCCTGTGCGTTTGGGGAAGCTGGTGGGTGAAGTGAATCTCTCTGGGGTACAACGAGAGGCTCTAGGGGGGCCAAGGGTCAACACGTGCCCAAGGTGAGGGTATAGTAGTTAAAATAATAATATTAATAATAATGGAAATAACACGTGCCCAAGGTGAGGGTATAGTAGTTAAAATAATAATAAAATGATAATGGAAATAATAAGGTAAATGTGGATGAGGAGATGATGGTAATGACGATGGTAGTTTAAATATGTTAAAAAAAGTGACAAGTGAAGTTGAATTATAAAATAAGATAACGATATTTGTCATATTTACAATGATAATGATTAAGACGAGATGATGATGATGAAAATAATGTCGTTATGATGATGATGATAAAGATAATGACGAGGACGACTTCGATCATGTTGACAGCACGAAGACAATGATGATGATGATGATGATGATGAATGTGACAAGGAAAAATGTGATTCACTGTCAATTTACCTTTTCCTTTCCCACGGCCTTATCGAATTCGTTCAAAGCATAAAGAACCTCTGTGATGATGGTGGTGGTGATGATGGGAATGATGGTGATGGTAGTGGTGGTGATGATGATGATGATGTGTGAATGTAAAAAGAAACAAAACTGCCTTAACAGACATAACACAGGAATGGTATGGCAACAGTTTTTATAGAATCCTTATTAACATCTGAAGAAGGAAAAAGGGGAATAAGTATAGGCCTATATGGCAAGTTCTCAAGTCCAAACAGATGACGGAGGGAAGGAGGAAGGGAATTAAATTTGACCCTGTAGTATATTGGACTCCCCTTCCTCATCCTGTGATAACAATATAAGTGACCAATAAGAGAGGAGTCATCTCGCTGAACTTCCTCCCATGAAACTAACATGAAAATACATTCAGACCAGATCTTATATTAACTTGTATAGTACGGTACAGAAAATATCAGTACCGGTATATTATAAATACACGCATATCAACACAGTCTATTGATAGGAAACGCCATATAAAAAATATTATAATTATGTGCATTCCTTTGCAGCAATAGTGATAAAGACGGTGTGCATTACGATGGAGGGAAGGTTGAGTTAAGGTGAGAGTATACTTTTAGTACATTGGAGTGCCTTGATTACTCCAAAATATGCCAGGAAACAGGACCAGATGGACAAAAATAAAGGCGTCCTGTTGCTTGGAATAGTTTAGAGGAATCAGTTGCTCCAGATTTGCCAACACTGTACTTCCCCCTTAAGTTAAAGAAGTGAAGGAAAGAATGTGATCTGATTAAAATAGAATATACCGTAGTGCATTTCCCACGGTTAACTCGAGTCGGTGTCACTTTCAAATCAGATACTCAACGTCACTCCTTGACTGAAAGAGAATCACTCCAGCCAGACCTTTATATTTATTGGTTAATTTTTTTAAGAATGGGAACATTTTAGTGTGAGAAGGTTACAAAATGCATGAGATGACTACGGTATAATGTATTGACTGTACAAGTTATTTGGTACTTCATTATTTAAGAATGATACCTTAATGATTTCGCCTCCGTACAAAACTAAAAATGAAACTCACAATTAGCATCACATTTTATATCAATAATGCTAACTTAATAACCCTTATATATTAATTTCCATATAGATTTTCATTTCAAGTTCAAGGTGAAAAGTGTAATGTCTAGAGAAATGATTACTGCTCCTTACACTAGCTAATGTTACGAAATATTGAAGTAGCTTTTTTGACATTTAACATTTATGAATATCAACTGACTATATATAGATATAGATAGACGCATTGCCGAGTGGGACGAGATTAAACGCATAGAAAGGTAATCTATCCAACACTTCAACACAAACTCACGTACGTCTTAAACTATCTGATTTAAAAAAGACACACACACACACACACACACACACATTGGGCAGAATAGGAAAAATAAATAAACTAAAAATCATCTCCCCCACGAAAAGCACTTCAAGAGTTCAGTGGAAAGAAAGTTTTATATTTCCTTTCAGCTGAGGGAAGAAAAAGAAGAAGAAAACACTGACCCGGTTGCCCAAAATACGCCGAGGTCACCAGAGGTCATTCCTGGCCCTCAGCTCCTTCTCTCTCTGACCTCCGTGACCTCACTCTGCGCGATCTGAGCTTCTCACGAGGCCTCATCTGATGACCTCTCTCCCCAATTTACTCGCCAACTTTTTCTTCCCCCACCCCCTCTTCCTCGATCTCCTTCCATTCTATCTACCTTCCTAACTTCCTTCCTTCCTGCATCTCCCATTTCCTTCCCCAAATGTATGAGCTTATATATTACTCGTCTCTTCCAAAAGTCCTCCCTAATTCTCTTTTCTCCCTATTCTGTTTTCCCCCAATTCAATCGTCAATAATCTTCACTCTCCTCCTCCTTTTCTTTCACCAACTATTTCATCAATTACTAATCATTTCCACCGTCTCCCAATCTCCTTCCCCAATCTTCCAATCCCTATACACACCACTGGTTCGAGGGATGTGCCTGCTCCTGTCATCACATTGTTGTCTGTCATCATTTATCATTATCATCATAACCTCTCCTTCAGTGACTTCTGCCTCTACCACCACAACCTCTCTCTCTCTCTCTCTCACACACACACACACACACACACACACTAACACACACACTTCCTTCCCCTCTCCACGTCAACAAAACCGTTTCACCAGAGACAATTTTTCCCCCTCCACTGTCTGGGTCATTCTGCTCTCCATCACCCTCCCCCCTTTGCCCCCTCCTTTCGCTCACTACCCCCCCCCCCCCCCCACATCACCCTACTCCGGATGACTTTCAATTCGAGTCCCCATGTCTTGGCGGACTCTTGAGCGACTCTTCCACACGGGGTGACCACAAAAGATGCCATCCACTCTTCACGAAAATAAAATGTGTCCCTCTTCATCTCTACACATTCTTCGGCATTTTATCGTTTGGCTCCGCATCCTGTTCTCTTTGTTCGTTTCTCAACATATGTCCCATTTTGTTCTTGGGGGGGGGGGGGTTTGGGTTCATCTCCTCGGTCAAACTGAAGGGCTACACAACAGATTTCACCAATGTACAGTAAGCCAAGTCAAGAAGCAACACCAGTAATAACTATATAGCCTACCCGACCTCACTATACACGTGTTAGGGGTTACTTTGAAGACGCAGTTGAAGACACATGCAACACACACACACACACACACACACACACACACACACACACACACACACACACACACACTTCAAACGAGGCCCCTTATCAAGCATATTATATTATAGAGAGTTTATGTCGCCTCTGTACACAACATCCCATTCTACCTTATATTATAAATTATTCTCAATGAGGCGTCCCCGTTCCATGTGTGTCTGTTTCATATGTCCACAACAGTACCAGTGGCTCTCCAATACACCGACGGTCATCTGTAAACTGTCTCTCTCTACTTCCCCCTTGACTTCTTCACCCGAAAGTTTTGTTCCAGTTTACCTGACTTTATTCGTATCTACCTATATATCTTTTCACTTCATTACCATCTTCTACCTCATCCCCAATTATCCTCATTTCCCTACATCCATCCCTTCTTTCCAATCTAATTTCTCCTCTTTCTCAATCTATCTATATGTATTCATCTATCTGTCGGTCTATCTATGTCTACGATTATTATCTTTCTCTTCCTCGTCTGCTTTCTATTTTCACTCCTTTATCTTCCTCCCTGTCTCCTTATCTGTCTCTCACCTCTGCTCAGTTTCATCATCTATTTCCTCCCATTCCTTTTTTTTTCACCATTAAATCTTCTCTTTTGTCTTTCTTTTCCCAGGGCTCTTAATCACAGCTTCTGCTCCAAGGAAAACAAAACGTGAAAAAATATAAAATGTAAAAAAAGAGTCAAACACTTGAAGTACAGTTCCTTTCATTCTTTTATAACAGTTTTTGGGAGAAGACAGGTCACTTCTCTCTTTCTCTCTCTCTCTCTATTTCTCTCTCTCTTTCTCCAACTCCCCTCCCACCGTTTTTCTTACACACCCCTACTGCTCTCTCTCTCTCTCTCTCTCTCTCTCTCTCTCTCTCTCTCTCTCTGACCCCTTCCCCCAACTCCCCTTCCACCGTTTCTCTCGCATACCCCTACTGCTCTCTCTCTCACTCTCTCTCTCTCTCTCTCTCACTCTCTCCCCTTTTTAGTCCCTTTCTTCTCCAATCATGTCTCTCACCACCCAACATCGGCCTCCATTACCTCTCCACACACTTGTTGCTAATCATATATATACCTCTTCAATATTTGTTCCCCCTATTTCCATGCACGTTCCTCGACCCCCATCCCCTCCTCTCCTCTTTTCTCTCACTCCATTCCTACTATTTGTTTCACCTTTGCCTTGTGTGTCTTTATATTTCTCCCCCTCTGTCAACTTTTCCCTCCTTCTTTTAAACACAGCCACTTTCCCCTCTTCCATCACTCCCCTTTTCTCTACTGGGTTGTTGGTGCAGTAGTAGTGTGTTCGACTCTCGCCTATAGTGGGCCAATGTTCGAGGCTTAAGGGGAAATTCTCTTGTTGGTAAATTGGAAGGGGATCTGTTTCATGGCATAGTTTGGAGGAATCAGAGACCTTCCAATTCACCAACAAAAGAATTATTCCTCGAAACTATGCAAGCAAACAAATTCCCTCAAAGTTATTATCAGGGGATCTCATTCGTTGCACAGTGTGGAGAAATACACAAACCTTAAATTTACCGTCAAGTGTTTTTCCTCCCTATACTGATTGGGGGAGATATAGCCTTCTCTTGACCACAAACTACGAGCTACATGACCTATATGACCTAGGTTGGGTGGTATCAATGTTTCTCCCTCACCACCAACACCGCCTCTTTCATCAACCAATCCACCGACTCCTCCGTTACTCCCTTCCCCGTTTTTCCACCATCCCGTACCCCTTCTCTTTCCCCGTCCCCCTCCCTCTTCCAACCCCACCGCCGCCCTCTCTGGTCATCTCTCCAGGCCTCACACTCCATCACTGACTGACATGCATGACCTGCTACCCAAGTTGGTCACTAGGCAGGTATTTCACATCACCGTACAATACCTCCTGAGAGAGAGAGAGAGAGACAGAGAGAGTATGTGTGTGTGTGTGTGTGTTTCGGTGAACCTGTGTTTTGCTGGAGTGGGTAATGTATAGGAAATGTATAGGTTTAAAGTACATTTATGCATAAAAGACGTGTGTATGTGTCGTCTATGTTGTTCGTGAATAAGTTCCGAACGCCAATTTAATATCCACATACAATGAATAAACAGTTTCTTAATAGTGAGTGCTTGCGTGTATGGGATGTATTACGGCCACAGTGAAATGTCAGGGTGTGTGTGTGTGTGTGTGTTCATGACCTCTGACGCTCACACTGCAATGTTGACTTCAGATGCTCACACTGCAATGTTTTTAACAGGGTGACAAACACTGAAAATATGTCGGGGTCAGCCAAACACAGCTCTTGGAATGTTTATCTACACAACATACACTAAAACACAAAATGCGTATAACTCACAACGTTCTATCATCACATTAAATAACTGTTCAAACTACAAACCTAAAAACGCTCCAAAATCACATCAAATATTGTAGTCTTTCAAAGTAGAAACCTAAAAAGACCGAAAATAATATCAAACTTTTTTTTTTTTTTTTAGTATTCTGGAAAGACACTTTTGAGTTGGCAACTACACCAACGGGTTTCATCCAGTTATATATAAAATCATTCTAACATCACTGCGATACCGTCAATCCTCTCATGTCTTTATCGTACTATCAGCAATGACCCATCCGTCTTATCTATGAATAATTTTTTTGCTGACCTAACGTGACAACAACAACAACTTTTCGGTATAATGTTGGGAATGTGGTCATAGTGTTTCCTGGGATACAGTTAACAACATTTATAAAAACATGCCCTGCTGGTTAAGGGGACAGAATATTTGGGATGAAATGGAGGGCACGTAACCCACCAAGATAGACCACGAAACAAAATTTAATCCTCCTCCCACACATATGCAGCAGTGTTTCCTTGTCTAGGTTTGGAGGACTCGTTAAACTCCACTTGACTCAAAACATATACAACCCTCCTTCAGCGTAGAGGTCACCAGCCATGCAGCCGTGTGTGTGTGTGTGTGTGTGTGTGTGTGTGGACGTCCTTTCCCCTGATGTCTCTACCAGGCTTGTGTTTGTGATGAGGCCACGAGGCTACAGTGGACACAAAATAGTTCACCCCCGGCACGCCCCTCCCTTTACAGCCAAGATTCCAAAGCACCAGTTTATTCATCAAAAATTTAGCCTGTACAAGTTTCATCCCTGATTATGCCTATATAAGGGAAACACTTTGACGTAATGGAAGATAAAAAAAATGGTGGTCTCTTTATATATTTCATTAGCAGAGATTTTGGCAATACTATAATCATAGGGTTCTGAAGGTCCTTCGGTCACACCTTCTGCTCTCCAATCATTACAGACATTACAGATCGCGTAAATATGAAGTTACCACAGGATCAATGAAACTTCAGGACGGAAAGCACAACTTATAACCCAGGCTGTACACCAGAGGTCTTTGAGGGTTGACTGTACAGCAGCACGTGGACACTTGTACACATTTATTTTTCTTGTATACTTAATTAAGGTGGAGAGGAAGGGCGAAGGGTACACCAAGGGTCACTGGCTGGGGACGGCCATGGAGTGATGAGTCCTGGACCAGTAGTTTCAATGAACACTTCTAACAACTGACTTTGTGTTTCTAATAAATTGATGCAGAATAAAGTCATGGCTTTCTTTCGCATTGATTAATCAAGATTAATGTTACTGATGTTGACAAAGTTACAATTGATGATAAAATGATGTTAAAATTGTTGCTGATAATGTGATATTGGGCTACTAAGCCTTCCTATAGCCTAATACAGTCTTGGTCTGTTAAGGTCCATAATGGCCTGGCGAGGTCTAGTTAAAAGGCTACTGCAGTGGTTAAATTTTATCATTTTTACCGTGCAGTTGTCTGGCAAGAAACAATATGATAGGTATATAATTATGGCCTACACACAGTATATTTACACCTCTGGTATAGTGATGCTCCTTTGCTTGACACCACTAACAGCTAAGGCGAATACAACCTCTCTTCGTATTCAGAGATACGTATACACCCGAGCCCTTCCTGGGTCGCTTCAGCACACACACACACACACACACACACACACACACACACACACACACACACACACACACACACCAACTCAAGTATGTGGGTCGTGGACGAGAGCATCCGACCGTGGCCATGCCAAATGAATCCTAATTTCGCTACGATGCTGTACATATGGTTTTCAGCGACGCTCCTTATGCTGACCCTGGGTCAAATTCTGGTTGATAACGACCTAACTGTGACCTAGAGGAGTGGGAAGACCGGACTGTGTTAACCTCATGTGAATCTCAAATTAGTTGAGGTATGTTCTGCACAGTCATGGACAAAACATTTGTTTCATTCGCTTAACCATTTACACTAACAAAGATTTGAAGATTATATTGCACAGTGACTATTGACACAGAAGGGCACAAAATGAAAGCCATTTCCCAGCAAGAATGAGAAATGTTTCTTATAATCTTAGGGAAAGCTTCCATTTTTTGAGACGCATGGATAACCTCTACTCAAACCACATGTGTGGTCTCGGCTGATAAAAAAAAAATCCACCCGTCCTTTCTTGCTTGGCATATGTTCAACTCTTGTGTCCTTTCATTTCTACAGGTCACGTACCGTAATATGAATTCAGTCTCTTGGATGTTTCTCACGTATAGAATGACCCTGGGAGCTTGGGGTGACATTCCTAACCTGGCACTGGCACGCTGACCCCATCTGCCGTGACCTCCTTCAGTAGCCTCGTCATATCAAGCAGTAGCCCAGTTAACCTATGTGTCCCCTACTACACTCAAAACACACACACACACACACACACACACACACACACACACAAAGAGGACATGGAGGCTTGGTAGATTCACGTGTTGTCAACTTGATTCTTTTGTTGGTGAATTTGAAGGTCTCTGATTCTGTCAATACAAACATCAATAACGAATTCTGTCAACACCAACATTACTATGGACTCCTGCCTGTGGTTATTCCTACTGAGGGAAGAGGTACTACATAGGTATCCTGGAACGAGACTAGCATTTTCTAGGTGAACTGTATCACGATAGGCCTATATATATCGGTGTCAGTGCGTGACTATACAGTAGCCTGCCAAAGAGAGGCGTTGCTGTACACGATCTCTTAAGAAACATTCCGAGAACGTCAATGCAAACTCCTGTTCCGATTCCCTGACGTGGAAGGAAACTATAATATTGATAACTTCGGGTGCCTGTCTCTAGTATCTTCAAAAATACCTCCTAAACGGGGATGTGTTAGGCTCCTTGTAGGTAATAAATCTGTCTTGTTGACCATTACTTTTATAGGAGGAATACCATGCAACTCCGCCAAGGTAAAATGAAACAAGAGTATCCACACAAACCTTGAATACATATGAATCTAGCGACAGAAAGTGACCCTCGTGCAGACCACAGGAATATGTTTTCTTCATAGCATTAACACTCAGTCACACATTAAACAATATATCTCCCTAGAGTTTTCTCTCTATCATATATATATTTTTTCTTACCACGAGGTCTTCTACATGTAATAATTTTTTCAGCTTTGAGAGACAAACTATTATATCTCTCGAATATGAGTCACGTTGAATACAGGCCCTCAAAAACACACACAAACATACGAACACATACATATCTACACACAAACGCACACGTACACATAAGTACGAACACATACATACACACAAACATAGCATATACACCGACACACATACACATCAACACACATTAAAATACCCCCCCCCTTCCCCTGCCAGCATCATGTGTGCTGTTACCCTTCACCAAGCCTCATATGGTGTGGTAGGGAGGACACATGTAGCCTACCAGAAAAATGTGTCACCCTTGTTTATGTGTCCCCGATGTCACCTCATTAATATACTCACTCACTCACTAGGACATGTTGGTCAGGATAAGGATGGTGGTGTTCTTGAGAGGAATGTGTGACCGAGTACCATCCTCATGGGGGTATAGGCCTATGTAGGCTACTGAATCTCTTGTTGACTATATAATTGGAGGGCTACCGAATATTACCGAATACTGTACACACCACCTATTCGTATATTGAAGAACCATACAGGCTAATCCGTTTCTTGACACACTCTGAAGGAATCATTAACCTTCCAATTGTATTCAACAGATCACCACTCCCATAATTAATCCCCCACAGAGACACACAACTGGTAACACTGAAGGAATCATTAACCCTTCATACTGTAGATAGGAGATACATTGCTGGTAACACTGTAAGAACAATAGTTGATCCATGTCTGATTGTTTTTGGTTCCACAAAGATTATTTTTTCCATAAGGCCCTCTGCTTAAAAAAAAAAATTGTAACTCTCATAAGACTTGATCATACAATAAGGTTTGGACAACTTCATAAACCACTTTTATACATATATACCCAATGCAAACAACTCCATACAACTAGTAAACAGCCGAGTGTGAGAGAACCTTACCCAAATTAAGTGCAAGAAATTTCCCTAAACACTTTCCCCAACCTAAGTGTGCGAGAAGTTTTCCTAAACCAAGTGTGTGAGAACTTTCCCTAAACCATGTGTGCGAGAAATTTCACTAAACACTTTCCATAAACCAAGTGTGCGAGAACTTTCCCTAAACCGTCTTTCCCTTTCCACATCAAGTAAGTCATGTCCCCCTCTCTCTCCCTTCCTGTGATCCCTTCATTACAGGGTTGCCTCTCCCATTCCTTCCTTCCTCACACCTGCTGCCTCTCACCATCACCGTCACCTTCACCTCACATCGCCTTCCTTCACCGTCCCTTCACGTGAGGAAAGAAAAACACTATTCCTGGATTTTTCTTTTACGCAGAATAAATTGATGGTTAGTGTTCCTTTGAATGACGCGACCGTATACAGCATTACCTTTATATACAGAGAGTTACATACCAGTATAATATTTTCATACATAGTTCAGAAAGGCTTTTGTTGATTGTAGCAACCAATACATAAATAATCTTATGGGGACAAAACCGTATAATGTTGGCACTGGCACTGTACATAAGACACCAGGAAACAGGGACATATTAACAAAATCAATGGTATCCTGTTGCTTGGAATGGATTAGACTGATTCATTTGCTCCTGATTTACCACCACTGTAACTTTCCCTTAAAGGACGCATTATGCTGTTCACGAAATGGAGTCCTATACTGAATCCTACACAACTTATGCCAGAAACATATTATTTCAGGATACAAATAAAGGATCTGTTCCGTAGCGTTGTTTGGTGTACCATTTCGCCCACTACAAAATATCACTTTAAGTAACACATGTCACTTTATCACGTCGGAACAGTAGAATGGAACGAGGAAACACAGAATATCACCCACAACAAAATACTGCAATAACTGAGCGATAAAAAAGCCTGCACAGAACAAGAGATAAATTTACATCGACAACACCCACCAATAAAACTAAACATACACACCAAACCCAATAAATACAAACGACATAAAAGTTACAAGAACAACAGCACAAGGCAGCTTCAATGACGCCGTGTTTTCTCGAGAACCTTTGTGTGCCAAGACGAACCAGACGATGGAAAATTGACAACTGAAAACACAATAGCCTACAGGAAGGACGGACGGACGGACTGAGAGAGAGAGAGAGAGAGAGAGAGAGAGAGAGAGAGAGAGAGAGAGAGAGAGAGAGAGAGAGAGAGAGAGGATATGCTAGGGAGAAAGGTAGTTGAGAGAGGACGAAGCTATAGGAATATGAGAGAGAGAGGGGGGTAGGGGGAGGAAGCTAGGAAGAAAGGGAGTTGAGAGAGCACGAAGCAAGGTATGAGAGAGAGAGAAAAAGAGAGAGAGAGAGAGAGAAAAAGAGAGAATATTACAACAACAAAGTCTGTCACTCTTCCATCTGTAATCCATGGATGAGTGACAGCAGAAGAGAAGCAACATGGCTGACCTTCTCTTGACGGTCCTTGGAAACGTAAACAACAACCCAAAGAAAGTGAAAACTTTTAGTTGATACAATCATTGCCTCAAGAAGTCACATAGTATCCAATTTTGAGGTTACAGGGAAAGTGATACAAAGTCGTACCAATCATGTGGAAATATGCAGATCGGATCTCACACAAACTCTATTCACCAGTTGCCAGTCATGAGGCCCACAACTTTTTTTAAAGATTTTATACACATACACATACACATACACATACACATACACACACACACACACACACACACACACACACACACACACACACACACACACACACACACACACACACTACACACACACACACACACTACCCTCACACACACACACACACACACCTCACGTGGACGTGTTAATGAACTCCAAGTGAGGGTCAAGAGGGTAGGTTTCCACAAAAGGCATAATTTGTGGTTCTGCGACATCCACCTCCCATTGGTTACCAATTTGGGCTGGTGCTTTAAGACCAAATTATCCCAATCCACTATCAGCCAGTCATGTTCGAAGCACCGGAATAAATATATATAACCCTTAGAGAAACAGATGGTCAAGATTTGTTTCCATTTTTTTGTTTAGTTTTTGTTTTATGAGGGTCACAGATCGAGCGTGTGCAGGTTCGAATCCTGGCCACGACTTGGAGGTCTTGTGTTGTGTTGTGTGCTATATAGTCGTTCCAGCCAAGCACAGTTAATTAAACCTCATAATTTTCTCTGAGGTTCATTGGGAAGCAGACAATAACAACAACAGAGAAGAAAATAATTTATAGTTATGCTCTTTCCATCTCCCTTCATCTAGCAATTTGTCTGAGTATATGTATTCATTTCTCTCTCGACTAGTCATTATAGAAGACAGCCTCACAGGACCTAAATGGAAGCAGGTTAAGAAGGTTATACAGTGTTGGTATGTCTGGAGCGATTGAGGACTCCAAACTATTTCAAGCAACAGGATACCATTATTTTTGTCAATATGCTCTTGTACCCTGACATACTTTGGAGGAATCAAGAAGCACCAATGTATGAACCGAAAGTATACACGATATACCGCCTTAATAGTTGAGATAGTTAATTGAAGGTCATAGTTCACCAGTTGCTATTAAAGTCTATCAATCTGTAGGCAGTGATCGCAAACTCACTCTATTATTAATTTCTTGAAGCAAATTTATCAGGCCCAAATCAATTACCTAACTAACACGAAGTTCATTAAGGGACCCTGTGATCGTGTATGAGGTCTGGTGGCTTCTGATTCCTTTTTACAGTACACCGAAACAAGCTCCTGTAATGTAGGTGGTGTTTCGTAGCAATGATTGAAGAACTCTCTAACCTCTAATTGTCTTACTATATACATCACACAGAAAGAATCGAGGTTTTTAGTGCAGCACCTATGAGCGGCGCGCTGACTCTACAATACTACCAACAGTGGTACGACTACGTAAGTGCAATGCAACATTATTATTATTATTATTTTTTTTCCATCCATGAGTCAATTGGCAGATCATACATTGCAGTACTTCCAGAATAATTAGCCTACCTCTCTTTAAAAATAGAATATGTATGAGTTTCTGTGGCCAACCAGTACTTCAAGCAAGTCGTGGATATAGAATAACATATATTTCCTGCGTAGTGGTGGTGGTCGACACACAGACAGAAGGGCAGGTGTGGTGAGCAAATGATGCCTTGGTTAGACAAATGAGGAGAAAGGAAGGAGGAAAATGGCTCCCCTGTTTATCTCTCGCTATCTCAGTCCAATATTATCGATATCTCTTGCGTTTCAGTTCTCTCTCTCTCTCTTTCTCTCTCTTTTCTCTCTCTCCCTCTCTCTCTTTCTCTCAGTCCATCATTATAGGTATCTAGTGTATATCATATATTCTCTCTCTCCCTTTCTCTCTCTCTCTCCCTCTCTCTTCCCCAAACCCACCTCACCCCACCCCAACAATACCCCGCCCCAGGCCCACACACAGCACTACACTTTTTCTCTCTCATTGAAGCTAGTCAAGAGAGTGCCAACCCTCTTAAACCATTTCCACTTATGCACATACGGGTCATTTCCCCATACACGCCGGGGCAGAATTTCGACCCAATAACGCCCCGGTTTGCCACAGATCATGGGGGGGGGGGGGGTCAAGAGTGCAAGCTATTATTTTTTTTCATTTCATTTTTTTATTTTTGAGATGGGGAAAGGGGGGGTCGTTGCGTTACTCGGGACAACTGTTAGTTTGAGATGCGTTTTGGGAGTGGTCAGTGGGCGTCAATAGGGAGAGGCGCCCCCTATTGCCCCCCTTGCCCCTAAAAAATTATACTGGTGGGGAGAAGTGTCTAAAATGGGTATTTTGTGTGTGTGTGTTGGGGGGGGTTCTCGGGTCAAGGGGGAATGAGGGACGAAGGGAAGGGGGATGAAGGGGGATGGGGGGGGCTGCAGGAAAAGGGGGAAGAAGAGGAGTGTGAGCAATGAAAACTGAATGGGGGATGCAAGGGGATGGAAGAATGAAGGTGATAGATGTTATGGGTGGGAAGAGTGGCTGAGGAAATGAGGGGAGAGAGGGGAGAGAGAGAGAGGAGAAAGTGAGGGAGGGAGGGAGGAGAGAGGGAGGAGAAAGAGAGATAGGGAGGAGAAAGAGAGATAGGGAGGAGAAAGAGAGATAGGGAGGAGAAAGAGAGATAGGGAGGAGGGGAGATAACGAGACAGTGGAAGAGAAAGAGGTGGAAATACAGACTAAGATAAATAGACGGGGATGGAGAGAGGGTGATCATATAAAAAAGTACCGAGATTAAGTGAGAGGTGATGCAAAAAAATGAGTGAGTGAAACAGTGAGGGGAAGAGTGAAAGACCACCAGTGAAAAAAAGGTAATTATTGAGAGATGGGAAAATTAATACACCGGTACACACAATTAAGTAAGGGTTAAGAAGTGAGATGAGTCAAACGTGAGGATGAGAGAGAGAGAGAGAGAGAGAGAGAGAGAGAGAGAGAGAGAGAGAGAGAGAGAGAGAGAGAGAGAGAGAGAGAGAGAGAGAGGATAATAGTCGAGACAGTTAGGTTGCCGGCTGTTACGAGGAAGGGTAATTAGAGAGAGAGAGAGAGAGAGAGTGGAAGAGTGAGTGAGGGAGGGGTGAGTGAGGGAGGGGTGAGGAGGGTAACAGGTGTAAGTCTATCATCAGGTTTTATAAGGAAGGTTAAGGCTAGACTAATTAGAGAAGGTTAAAAGGATATTAACCTGCGGGTAATGCGGGTTTTTACCTTTACCTCTGACACTATCTTTCGTATATCTAAAGCTTCCGAGCAGCTTCTCATTCACCTCCAGGCCTCACACACACACACACACACACACACACGAAATTCTTCTACTCCTTACCTTGTACAATATACGACGAATTGGAACTTCAACAAGACTTGCATACACACACACAAAAAAAAAAAAAAAAAAATCTCCCACATACACACACGTTATCTCACATATACACACAACGAAACCTTCCGTGTCTACACAACAACTTTACCCTTTCTAGGATAACATATACATCGAACTACAACAACATACCCAATCACAGACGACATACTCACCAACATATGCCCTTCACAACACAACATAGGCAATTATACCCTTCAATACTCAGACAACAACAACATGCCCATTTATACCCTGTCACGCTCTAAGTTGCCCTGTCATGCCCTTAGGTGCCCAGTCCCGCTACCCCTAAACAGCCTGGCGTGAGAGGGAAAGCCTAGGGGCAGTAGGGACTAATAACACGAGGGGTAAGGGATGGAGGGAGAGGCAAGGAAAGTGTTAGAATTGTAGGAGGGAGAGGAGTTAGACTGATACAAAGAGGGAGGGCTGAGAGCTGGAGAGAGGAGAGGAGAGGAAGGGCTACCATGACGGGAGGGAAGGGGAGGGAAGGGGAGAGTGTTGTAGCAAGTGTAAGAACGTGAGGCTGTAATTGGCTACTTAGATGGATAAATAGAGTGACAGATAGATAAGCAATCAGACAGGCACGCAGCAGAGAGGTGGGCAGGCAAGACGATAAGCAAGAAGGCAGGCAGGCAGGCAGGCAGGCAGACAAGAAAGAAGGTAAAATGGAAGGAAATAAAAGTTAAAAATAGTATTGGATTGGGAAAGAAGATAGACAGGCAGGGGGGGGATAGAGAAGAATGTAAAGGAGATAAACTGACTGTAAGGAAGGAAGATATGAACAATAGATAACAGACTGAGGGACAGGTAGTCAAGCGAAGCAGGCAGGCAGACAGGTAGCAGACAGACAGACAAGCAGGAAGGAAACTGGAGAGGCAGATAAACAGGAAGACAGACAAGTAGGAAGACGAGTGGCCAGACAGACACACAGACAGACGGGAAAGCAGGCAGGCAGATACTCAAGTGGGTCAGGCAGAAGGGAAGACAGTAGAGAGGAAGAGTAAGAGTTCGACCAGACCGATTGAGAGGAAGAGATGCAGTTATAAAGTACATACAACATATACACTAGTCATTAGGTAGGTGAGGCACAAGACAAAGATTGGCATGACAGGACTTGGTACAGTATAATTATATATCAAAGGGCGGGCTAGCGACATACATGAAGGAATATGTGAATACAGGTAAGGCGACTGTCTTAATGATCACTGTAATCGATAGTCTTAAGACAATATCCAATCAAGGTTAGGCTAGTAGATGTATACGTCTGTAGAAGGGATTGTAAGCTTGGTAGGTAGGTAGGTAGGTAGGTAGGTAGGGTGCGTAGGTAGGTAGATAGGTAGGGTGCGTAGGTAGGTAGATAGGTAGGGTGCGTAGGTAGGTAGATAGGTAGGCTGATTGATTGATTGGTTGGCTAATACTGTAGGTAGGCAGGTTGAAAGATAGATAAATAGGTTGATAGATAGACAGGTAGGTAGGTAAGTAATAGGTACGTAGGGAGGTAGGAAGATAAATACCAGGTACATAAATTGGTAGGTAGGTAGGTAGGTAAACAAGTAATAGGCAGGTAGCAAAATAAATAAACAAGGAAGGCAGGTAGGTATATGAGTTGGCATCCTAGGTAAGCTATACCCTAGATAGGTAAATGTAGTTGCAGCTGCCTAGGCTATGTAGGTGAGCGAGTACCAAGTAGGGAGAGTAGTATAGCTACGAGGAGAAGCAGACAAACAAGTAGGTAGGTCAACAGGTTCAACAGCTCCAATCACACACACACACACACAAACACACAGTTGAGTACGTGGTTATCAGTGGTGAGAAAGAAGTACAGTACACACAATATCCCACCAGACTTACTTAAGGTGGTAATTAGCTTTTATTACATTGTAGTGCCTTGATTCCTCCAAAGTATGCCAGGAAACAGGACCAGAAGAGCAAAAATAACGGTGTTCTGTTGCTTGGAAGAGTTTGGAGGATTCAGTTGCTCCAGATTTACCAACACAAAATTTTCTTAATAGTAACGTTATTGACACTGAAAATTAACAGTGAGAACATAAATAATAACAGAGGATATAATATAAACGGTAGCAACAAAAGCAATAACTGGCAATGGACACAATTACAATGGACACCAAAAGTAAATGTGATAATAATATAGCGACAATCTCAACAATTTCAACAGGGGTATTAATAACGGAACAGGCAGGTGATAAAAATTACTGTACGTTTACAAAAAACTGGACAACAGTATCAATAACAGTACAACCAAAACAACAAAAGTAATATGATCAATACAAAAGAAGAAACCATAACACCTGATGCAATTACAATATATTATATCTACAAGAACATCAACGACAATATGAACAAGGAAAAGAATAAAACAAGCCACAAACACAACTTAAAAACATACAAACAGAACCACATTAGAAGAAGGAATAGGAGGAGGAGGAGGAGGCAGGAAAAGTAACAACAGAAGCGACAACAAAAAAAGTGGACATTTTTCTGCACTGTCACCTTCGACTCAATAGGTGGAATCATTACCCCCTTCCATCTTATGTGTGTGTGTGTGTGTGTGTGTGTTGGAGGTCATGTGAGTAAAAGCAAGTGATAGTAAACACACAGGCGTCACTATCATTTATCTAACTCTAGAACACGTCAACTTCTGTATCGTTAAGGAGATATTCACAGCATTAAAATTCAAGTATAAATTATGCACAATGAATTACTACATAACAAATAAATAAATAAATAATATCACAATAATAATAATAATAATAATAATAATAATAATAAGACAAAAACATCATTAGCAAAAAATTGTAATATCAATAGCAAAGGAAATCCCATCAACACAGAAAACAGCTATAATATCAGTAACTACTAACCACATCAACTGTATACCACATCCTAAAGTAAACATCAATTTTAACTAACCACAGCATCATGAAGAACACACAAACACATCAACAGTATACAAAACGGTAAAAAAAAAATCAGTAATGTTAAAAATTCATGTAGTTCAGCATTTACAATCATACATGAATACAGACTAAATCATCCACAACATCAAACATTAACCCACAACAAGACTATTAACAAACCACACAACACATACACACACACTGGTACCAAATAATTCAAGTACTAGAAGGGTTAGTGTTAATGGGTAGCTACCACAACACCATTAACAACCACAACATCAACCACAACTGTGCTAGACAACCGCAAAAACCTTTAATACGACCACAACATTAATAAATATCACAATCACATTATAAAAGAAAAAAACACATTAACATTAACCTACAAAATTGGTAAAAGAAATCACAGTAACGAGAGCAACAACCAACAGAGAAAGAGACAAACAAAAAATGTACGAGACACACAGAGAGACAGACAGACAAAAAATTTACCCTCATAAGGACAGTACGCATAAGAGCTGAAAGGCAAGACGTGGGGAAGACTAACTGGAGGCGGCACTAACGACGTGTGAAGTGGACCACCTGTCACTTTATGGCCTTCAGTGACGAGCGAGGCGAGCCATCTGCCAGTCTGTACACACGCACGTGGTGATGGTATATAGGGAAGGGCGGGTTCCTTCATTCATACGACCCACGCACTCTAATATTAATGGGATGTAAGGGGGCGTCGCACTGCCATATTCCCTACAATCCTCCATGAAAAGGTCCTTAGTGTTTGTGTGTCATTAAAACCCCGTCGAGTGCAAGTGTTGTTTTGTTATTGTTCTCCGACAAACTCCACTTCATTACAATATTATGCCAGAGAACGATTACAAATATTTTAGTAGCAGTCGTCCCCTTCGAGTGCCAGTGTAGTTTTGTTATTGTTCTCTGACGAACTCCTGTTTAATATATTATGTCAGAAAACGATTACTGACTGAAATTAAGGGTTACAAGATGACATGAATACATTTTTTTTTCTTATCAGTGTCGTCCTTTAACCTGCATCATGATTAATTTCACACAATTCTTTTCAACACAGGAGAAACCAACGGCAGCCAAAGGGTTAATGTGCCTCCAGCAAGTCAATAAACATGACAGAGAAAAGTTCAACAACTCTTTAAGTGGGTAATACACTTTTGGTATATTACAGTTCCTTGATTCCTCTAAACTCTAAAGTATGTCAGGAAACAGGACTTGTAGAAAAAACAAAAACAATTGTGGTCTGTTGCTTGGAATAGTTTGGACGAAGCAGTTGCTCCACATTTACCAACACTGTACAACTTCCTTGATTAAAAAACAGGCACTCAGCTTTCTTCATTTTACAGTACTCTGACTGACAACAGGTGATATTATTCATTACACAGAAAAAACTTAAGGAAAAAGAACAGCCTTTTATTATTAACAAAGATAATAAGAATAGAATGATTACTGTAATTACTTTTACATACTCATCCCCCCAAAATAAGTAAATAAATAAATTATGAGGATGACCACCAGTACATTAAACACCAAAACTAGCTTACATTTTCTCTGATAATTGGTTGAGATACAGGAAATAGTACAAGTAAGTACCCCAGGCAAATACAATCTAAAGCTTAGCATAAATAAACAACTGACAAGCGAATGAGTAATATCACTAACTCCTACAATTAACAAACACCTCGTCGTAGCACACTAAAAACACAGTTACTCATGAAACAATATAGAGTAAGTGCCAAGCTGACGTCTAAAGAAGGAACAACATAAACACAGAAGTAAGGAATCCAATGACTGCAGGGCTCGTATATAATTAAGTTTTACAATGGCTGCCAAAACCGTCTCCCACTTATGGACGGACCCCTCGAAGATACTCTACATATATTTTTTTTAACCTTGGTGGTGTTCCTGCAGGCTTCCTCGGTCAACTTTCCCTCTCATGACCCACCAACGACAAGATAACGCCCAGCAACACCACCAGCCAGACATGTACACACACACACACACACACACACACACACACACAAAGGGTACGAACCGGACTTCAATCCCACACATCCTCCACACCACTTCATACATTCCCTCCCTCCCTCCTTCTCCACTCCTCCACTATCCTCCACCACCACATAAAGCCTTTCAACCACTCGTTTTTATGAAGGATATGATTACCAAGGAGAGAAGGTTAGCATAGTAGGGATGGCACCGTGAGTAAAGTAAATGGTCGTAAAGATGAATTGACGAGGTTGCCAACTATTTACTACACCTACTCGTCGTCCCATCTTAAACCTTCCTCTAAAAACACACAACTTACACTCTCCTCCACCTCTTCCTTCCTCTTCAGTCCATATCAAAACCCTTCCCTTCAGCCCTCCAACATTTCCTTCCTTTCCTCACCACTTCCCCATACTCTCTCTTCCGCCTTCCCTTCCCTTCCCTTCCTCTCCACTCCACTTAATATATATCCAACTCTCCCTCCCTTTTCCTTTCCTCTCCCACCACTAATTCTCTCTCCTTCACTGTGTACTTGAGATGACCTGCGGAAGAGAGAGGTCCGGGATTTGAGTGAACACTTCAGTATGGACGTATCATTTTATCACTTAATTTGTGTTTATATTATTATATTCTTAGTCTGTATTTTCTCAAGATGAATTAATACAGACTAAGAAAAAAATAATATAATAATTGATGAACTAGGATATACAGTATATGACTAAATCATAGAGGAAGTATTTTAAGATTTTATAAATGATTTTGTTAACTATTATAACAATGAAGAATGAGGGAGCTTTCAGACCCTCAGCAGTGGTGAGGTTTGGTTGGGTAGGAAGGGCAGCCCCTATCATTAACTTCTCCAATGAGACTACTTAGAGGGTTACTGGTAAACAAGTTAGCAACACACACACACACACACACACACACACACACACACACGACTAATGAAGAAGACTCGTATATTTTGCTTTCTCTACGCACCGTGTGTGTGGGTCTGGTTATGGTATGACTTTGTTTTTGTGTCCAACCCTGACCCAAACACACACATACACACAGTCTTCAACATGGAGGCACGCACATACAGATACATACATACATAATTATACTATGTACGTAATAGACACATTCTTAAAAGTGTTGCGCAATTATATAATTAAACAAGCGTATACTTTAAATTAAAAATACAAAGAACTCACACTAATAAAAACTAGAAGCATGTCCCAACACACACACACACACACACACACACACACACACAAACACACACTTGACCACCCCCAACAACACATCGAAAACACAGGTCCACAGAGGGTTGGTTGCGTGAGGTACAAGATAAGGAGGAACAACACGTGTCGGTGTCAGGAGGCCAGGCATGTGAAACACTCCGATGCCACAAGAAAGCAACCAACCACCATATAGACACACACACACAGAAAACAAGAAAGTCCTATGAGAGCGACACAGAGAGAGACAAAGAGAGTCCCATTAACAGCGATAGATTGAGACAGGGAAAGCCATATCACAGCAACTAAACACAGACGACCTCCCATCACACACACAAACACACCCACACGTATACTATCTATATTATTATTCTTTTTTATTTCTGCACCAATAACAATCAGATAAAAAAAACTTCATTATGACATACAAGTTTTCGAAGCCACAGACCACCACAATCACTACTTACTTGCATAGGCCTACCACACTCGCCAACAATCAGACCATCCCTACCACCACAAAAACCATAACGTTATTACAATTATATCACAATCACTACCACAAAAAAAAAACATAACCAGTCACCACCATCACATCACAATCACTACCACAAAAAAAAAAACATAACCAGTCACCACCATCACATCACAAAAAATCATACCAAAAGTATCAACAACATTAACACAACTAACAAGCAGAAACAACTAATCCACTCCAAGCACTACAATCACTAATCAACAAACCAACCTCAACAACCATCATCACTATAGCCTACATACAAGCTTGGGCCCACCCCCAATCACAACACCCTAACCCCTACCCCCCAACCCCCATGATCCAAACCACAATCACCCCCAATCACCACAGCCAGCCAGCCAGCCTGTCGCTAATAAAATCCATACCACAATCGCTCCCAATCAAAGCACAATCAACTATAGTGTAGGGATGTAGGATGGGGAAGGGAGGGATGGAGGATAGGGGGGATGGAAGGGGGTAGGGGCGAGGGATGTAAGGGGATAGGGGTGAGGGATAGAGGAGAGGGGGATGGAGGGTGGGGCATGGATGGAAAGGGGTAGGGGGGAGGGCTGGAGGGGGTGGGATGGATTGGGGGCTACTGTGTCTCCTATACTGTATATACAAGCTTTACTGTTCACTATTTACATTACTATTTACTTCACCATTAGCGAGGGACACGCCCAACCAGTCAGACACGACAGTACTAAGATCATGTGTGTGTGTGTGTGTGTGTGTGTGTGTGTGTGTGTGTGTGTGTGTGTGTGTGTACTCTTCTTATTTGTTCTCCTTTTTCGTATTTCTTGTTATTTTTTTTCTTACTGGTTTTCTTTATCCGTGTTTCTTCTTTTTGATGGTTCTCCTTTTTCGTGTTTATGTTCTTCTTTTTACCTATTCTCTTCTCCATATAACTACCTTTGATATTTTTTTTCCTTTTTTTACTCTCACACGATACCTGCACCGCTTAACATTCCTCTCTCTATCTGTGTGTGTGTGTGTGTGTGTGTGTGTGTGTGTTTGTTATTTATCTCCACATACCCTTGCGTTGAACATGGTACTCGTTACCAGCTTGTCGTTCTGGGATCATAATATTTTTGAGGTGTGTGTTGGTCAGTGTTTTGGTCCAACACGGGGTACAGCTGCTGGCCTTACCTATACACACAACATAACAATTTGCCTACGTTTAGTGACATCAAGTTCCCATCAAGCGGCATTCCTGGTTCCTTGCTTTCCCACTTTCTATAGCGCCAATCGAGGAAGCATGCATGAGCTGGTTAGGAAATTCTTGTTAATTAACTGTGTGTCGTAACCATTTGAGGAATTTTAACAGCTGGTCCAACATTATAACGACGTCAATAATATAATGTGTACCGTATACCGGTAACACGTATCTATAAGAAACTGTATTTAAAATATTGACCATATATACTTTAAAAAATTATATGCATACTTAAAATCTTAAAATGAAAATAATAACTGGAGAGAAGAACATTGCAACACAAACAAGGACAAATAGAACCAGATCACATGTGGACCAAGACGTAACGTTGTGCGACCTCCGAGTCCCTTGTGTGGAGTTGAGGGTACATATGCTACTCCAATTTGCATCTCCAGGGGCCCGGATTGACCTCTGAGGTTGGCCCCCTTGTTCTGGCTCACATACAGGCTCCAGATGTTTACCAACTCTTGGCTTCATTTGCTATTGTTATTATTGCTGCTTCTTCCTTTCTATTGTGAATATTATTGCTTTTTTTTTCCATTGTTGCTTTTTCATTTTGTATTGTTATTTTTATGTTTCTTCACACTATTACCATTTGTTTTATTTATTCCTATTATCGTTGGATGCAAATGTTCGTGGTGATATAAAGGATTGTTCTGCTACGGTTAAAAGTTGGTGTTAAGAAGGCTTCGATTACTTCAACTCGTCCTCATTGATATTCCGTCTCCCTCATTTTATTTCACATTAGTAGTCTCATTCGTACTCCTCAAAATTCTGTCTTTCCTGTCTTTAATTTGATGTGTAACAAAGTCATATCATAACAATATTGGGTTACTTGAACATAATTAAACTTTAAACATAATTATTGCTTCCCGGGGAATAGAAAATTCTATCATTATTATGAAAAAAAAAGAAGCAATAATTGTCAGCTGCTGCCAAAGGGTTCATTAGAGAATTTTGTAGTTGTTATTTCTGACACATCAGGCGTTCTAATGATGCCACCGGAGTCATATCAATATCACCAAAAGCACACCAATATTTCCCTTAGTGAGGCAGGTGGTGGGGAAACACATTAATATTTGCCTCTGTTATGTACAGTCACGAGCACTAATAAATATACAGCTTTGGTCGAAGCTTTAAACAGTCCAATTCACCAACGAGGTAATTCCAATGCAGATCTTATTGTGCATATATTTACTGTGTCTAGGTATTCGAAGCAAACCTGTATACTTATTAGTGCTCGTGACTGTACTAATGCTTTGATGTCGGGGAAACTCATATAATTAATTGTCTACATTCCTGTTTCTCTCTTACAGACTTTGGTTACTAGTTACAATAATTCTTCCTTTCGTATGCTATATTTGGGGTGTATCAGGCCAGCCCAGACTATACACTACACACACATGAATGGAAATAATTATCTATACCACCAAACCTACACCTCTAGTCCTCTATATTAAAAAATACAAGCTCCTATATTTACATTCAAACACATAACACAACCGAACACATGCATGATTACACACACACCAATGCCACTTACACCTCTACACTTAAGAACACCTCCTATATCTTCACATCCAAACACATGACACATCTCTAGTCCTTAACAGAATACTCAAGAATACCTATACCTAGCTCGTATCTTCACACACGAACACATGACCCATTGCTAGTTCTCTATATTTAAAGGGACCCTGTAATGTAGTCAGAAAATTGGAGGTTCGTGAGTCCTTCAAACATTGCCACGAAACACCACTGATATGCAAGGAATTTGTTTTGTGGCATATTCAGGAGGAATCGGAAGTCACCAGCCTGGTTTCATACACGATCATAGGGCCCTTAAGAACACCTCCTATCTTTACATCCAAACCCACGACATGACACACACTACACTAGTCCTCTATACTTAACAACACTTATAGCTCCTATCTTTACAACCAAACACATGACCCAACCCTACTCTAACCCGGTATCAAAAGTCAAGAACAATAGCTGATGCATCCTCCTCCTCCTCCTCCTCCACAATACTCAACTC
>JAWZYT010003514.1:0-35000 GCA_034508575.1 Petrolisthes manimaculis | reverse complement strand
CAAATAGAGGCCAAAGGGGAAGGAAGGAAAGGAAAGGAAGGTGAACAGAGAAAGCGAGGGAGTAAATGAGATAAAACAGACAGTAAAACAAATGAAAGACAAATGGATAAGGCATAGATAGAGAATAGCAAAGAACGACAACAAACAAACGGAACGAACGAGGCGGTGAATGAAAACAAACTTACGAAGAGTGATATAAAAACGATGTCAAAACTAATATAAAATAAGCGAAGCGTTAAGAAACAACACTTGGAAGTAATCGAAGACTGAACACATCACAGGCTAACCCCAGACGAAAAAAATTATAATAAAATATAAAATAATAATAATGATAATGATAAGAATAAATAATAAAAATAAATAATTATGATAATGATAACAAGAATAAATAATAATAATAAATAATAATAATAATAATGATATTAAATAAAATAAATAAATAATAATAATAATAATAATAATAATAAGATATACAGTAAACTAAAATAATTACAAGAGAATAATATGATGAAAATGTATACACTGAGAGGTGGTGAACAAAAAAGGAATAATAAAGAATTAAATAAAAAATAAAAACATGAAGGAAAATGGAACAGAAAGCAACAATAAAAAGTAAAAAACAGTGAGAGAATATCAAATAGGTCTTGAGAGAGAGAGAGAGAGAGAGAGAGAGAGAGAGAGAGAGAGAGAGAGAGAGAGAGAGAGAGAGAGAGAGAGAGAGAGAGAGCAGCATCAGGTAGTAGTGAAGGAGGTCGACGCCCCCCCCCCCTCCCAAACCCCCACCAATGAGAGCATCCGGTGCCTGGCAAAACAACTTCCTTTTCAACCCATTACACACATACATACACACGCACACACATACATACATACATACACACATACACACACACACACATACATACGCACACAACTATATACACCCTTTTTCTCTCTCTCTCACACACACACACACAGATAAAAGAGCACACTGCCACTGACACCGATTGCCATAAGTGGAGAGAGAGAGAGAGAGAGAGAGAGAGAGAGAGAGAGAGAGGCTAGAGGCACGTGGTGGGATGTGGAGAGAGAGGAAAGAATGAAGGGAGAGGAAGGAGAGAAGAGGAGAGGTGAGACGTTGCTGAATGATGACTTTAGATGATGGGTGAGAATAACGTGATGCTGGAAGACGGTGAGAGACGAAGAGAGACCTGATGGAAAAGAGAGAGGAAGATAGAGAGAAAGAGAGAGAAATCGAGGGCGAATGTTATATGGAATCGAAACCGTAGACAAGGGGATAATGTTGATATAGGGAGAAAGAAGGAGTGTAACAGTAAAATAGACGGGGTCTGAGGAGGGAAATATGGTGATAATATGAGTGAGAGAGAGAGAGAAGGATTTTAGATAAGGAGAGGAGAATGAGAGACAATGTAGGATGGAGAGTGAGAGAAAAGTCTGAAATTATAAAAGTCTGAAATGATACAGAAGGTTGGAGAGACTGATAAGGAAGGAAGGAAGGAAGGAGTGAAAGAATGAAAGAGACATCCGAGATTAAGGGATAGAGTGAGCGAAAGAAAATTACTAATAAAAAGATGAACAAAATGAACGAGAAGGATGGATAAATAATAAATAAAAGGAAAGAACGTAAAGAAATAACAGAATGGAAGAGAACCAAGGATTAACAAAAGAAGAAAAAATGAAATAACAGACAAGTAAGAAAAATGTGGAGGGATGAAGGTGACACGTGGGAGAAGGAGATGGATCACACACAAGCTCCAATAATCCACCCAGGAGTATGGTTGGATCTCCTAGTTAGGCCCCGACCCCCTTACCTCCTTCTCCTTCTCCTCCTCCTCCTTCTCCTTCTCCTTCTCCTTCTCCTTCTCCTCCTCCTCCTTCTCCTCCTCCTCCTCCTCCTCCTACTCCTCCTCCTTCTATACTGTGTTCTCCTTTCCCCTATTGACGATCTATATAAACAATCAAAATTTTACGATATCAAATGCCCTACCAGTCGATTCAATGACAGAATATACAACTCCCAACCATCGTACATTTTATTATTTGCATATTTTTTGACACAGTTTGCATTTTTCAACCGTATATATGCACTCATACACTCCCTCCTCCACAATTACTGTTCATTCTGTCCCATGTATATATCTTGTCATCTCTTCTTACCTTACCAACTCTCCTTACATACCTTACAATACCTACATAATATTCACTGTCAGTCATATGCACTTATACTTTCCTGGATCTCTATACCCCCTCTCTCTTCTCTCTCCTCTCTACCAACCTCTCACCGACTCATGGGCAGCTCGTCATTATCCACACAATACTCCTTCCTGCTGCTGCTACTGATGGCCATAAATCTTTTCCTCGCATAAAGATCTTCCTCTCTAGGCCTATAACCCTTCCTCTTATCTCCATCCTTCCTCCTTTACCCCCTCACCCCACCACCACCATGGCATTCCTCTCGTCATCCCACCTCGCTCGTACAGTACAATAATATAGTCGGTGGTATGTGTCTGCCATGCCACCACCTCCGTCTCTCTCTTTCCTCCTCATCATCACTTCTCTCTCTCTCTCTCATAGATCCTTCCACTCAATGTTATAGTAATTCCTCACCACTTCTTCCTTCCTCTCAGTCATTTCTCCTCACCTTCTCAATCCCATCTCGTCCCTCTTTTCTCTTCCACAAGTACACAGCGAGAGGCGATGAGAAATGCTTTAGTGTAGAAAGGGTTTTGAGAGGGAGGCAGTAGTTGAAAGGGGCATCTCAGTTGGGGGTCTGAGAGGGGAATGAGTAGAGAAAAAGAAGTAAGGACAGGGTAAATAAAGGAAGGGTGGATGAAAGTTGGTAGGTAGGTATATGGACAAGGAGAAGAAGTAGGGATGCACGAATGGATAGGAAGACAGAAAAGGATGAATGGACAGAGGAAGGAAGGTAGATAAAAGATAGAAGAAAGGGAGAGCGAAGTACCAGGGCAGGAAAGAACAGCTGAATAGAAAGACATATATAGGACAATGGAGGAGAGCAGGAAATAAATTATGAAAGAGAGAAACATGAAAAGTCAAACGGAGGAAAGGAAAATAGGAGCAAGCGGGGAAGGGAAGAAAGACAGAAACAGCCAAGAGTAATAAAAGGAAGGATGGATAAAAAAAAATGCAAGATTGGAAGGAAGATATGAGCCAGGAATAATGGTGTGAAGGAAAGCCAGAAAAAAATAATGTAAAGGGTGAGAGAGAGAGAGAGGAGCCAAGGGTAATGAAGGGAAGATGTAAGGAAGATAAAAATCAAGGCTGGGAAGGAGACAGAAGGAACCCAAAGCAATGAAGGGAAGGAAGGAACCATTAGAGGCAAAGAACAAGGCAAGGCTCACAAGGATATGACAGTAGTAGGGGAGGGAGGGAAGAAGGAAGGGAGGGTGTAGGGAGGTAGAGGGGTTGGGAGGGAGGTATGTAAGAAGGAAGGGAGGTAGGGAGCGATGTAAGAAAGAAGGGACGTAGGGAGGGAGGTAAGGAAGAAGGGAGGTAGAGAAGGAGGTAGGGAGGTAGGGAGAGTCAACGTCTGTGGGTTATGGTGAATTAGAGGACAGGTTTTTAGCAGGCTTATTGTACTCGTCAAAACCCAGCCACTCTAAGGTGACATAAAACTTTATTATAGAAATATGTATAATAAAGGGTAGAGGAGGAACTATGCTAAAAACTCAGCGTAGTAAATAACAAAGTAATGGTGACTTATATACAAGGAAGACAGAAATGACTTGGCCATACCCAAGGTAGGCGACCCTGATACTAACACAACCACTGGTATCCATATAACAGTAAGGGTTAGAAGGGACAGAATAACTTGCATCTATATAACAGTAAGGGTTAGAAGGGACTGAACAACTTGTATACATAGCCTATAATATCTTGTATACATAGAACAGTAAGGGTTAAAGGGACTGAAAAAAACTGAATAATCTAAGGTTCCCTCTCTCTCTACCTTTTATCACTAAAGCCAAGTTACAAGACAGATGAAATAATTCTATGCTTCATAAAAGGTCAAATTGGTGGGCTACTGATTCCTCTACATTAAGCTGAATGACAGGGGTGGAGGTCTGTCTGATCACCGTCTGTATATCAAATGCCAATAGAGGTCATGCATAAGGCTATCACATAATATACCATAGCATTATAGTCCTTTCTTAGACGGCACCCACTATATACAACTACGTAATGTTTAGAGGACTTTTGGGGAATGGATGTGCATACGTGTTTTTCTATAAAATATTGCAAATCATTTATTACCTTCAATTACGATGTTTATTAATTGAACTATATCTATCAGAAATTGACACTATTGGGCAAAACAAGAAATAATGTTAATTTGACAACAAAGCCGTGGGGTCCCAAGTGAAGCCACCGAAACAAAAGAGTTAAGAAAATGTGAAACTCCATTATCTCTCCGTCTCCTCGGTCGTGTCGAAATGTTGTTATGAAAGCAATGTTGCAAATTAAGACATCCGAGAAAGAAAAAAAAAATAACAACAATAACATGACTCTTAATTAACTCATTTCCTACTTTTTTCTTTGCGAACATGTGTGAAAAACAATTCTTTTCACTCCTGGGAAGTCGAACTGATTGAACGAATTACCATGTCTGATAGTTTTTGCTCTCCCCCATGTTACCTAATCTGGGAATGGACCAATTTCATGTGTTGGCAAAGAATTAAAATCAAAGGAGTTATAAAGGGAATCTCTCTGAAAAAACACTATTCGTACAGGCAATTACAAACCAGTCTATTATCATTACTGTTATTTTTTATCTTTTATAATTATTCTTATTATTACTATTATATTGTTATTATTATCATTATTATCATTATTATCATTATTATTATTATTATTATCATTATTATCATTATTTTTATTATTTTTATTCAGTCTATATTACTGTTCAATATATTATTATTCAAAGACACTTCGACTTAAACAGTACCGTAATTAAAAGTGTCACAGCGGTACAAATATCAAGGGTCACCTGATAATTAACCCCACCTGTTGACTGAACCACTGTCACCTGTCAAATACGGCCCACCTGCTAATTGCGGTCACCTCACAACAATTATTAGGAGCGGAACCAAAGCAGTCGTTGGTTGGTGTAACCCTTGACCTGCAAGTGAGTGACCTGAGCCAATGGACACCACCACCACCACCACCACAGCCAAGCACTTACCGTCACGCCACACTGCCTCCCTGGACATACATACATACATACATACCTGAAACAATGAGACACACCTGTTAGTAGCTGTTATCGTTACACACATATAAACAAGATACTGTACTGCACAATACACATGTTAACAAGACATTTATAGATGGCATGAATGGGATGTGAAAGAATATTAACTAACTATATATTCCCTCTCATCTATACAGGAGAATTAGGCTACGTAGTCACATCTTGGTATTAAAACACACTATCCCAAAACAATTTTTTCTTCGTTGACCTAGAGAATGACCTAAGAAAAATGAAAATGAAATACTCAGCACTTCAAGGCCACTGGGTCCATGACTATGTAAAGTGAGGCTAATATAACACTAAAAATAAATCCAATAAAAACAGTATTACCTACAATGATTTAATTATCAAAGGAATTGATTTATTGATTGATTGATATAAGGTGTCGCAAATGTTATCTAATCATTAAGGAAATAAATATATTATTATATAGTTCCAGCATACTTTCTAAAAATACAGGATATACTAACCAACAGATCAATCAATATAAACATCACTATTGATACACAATCATCATAAAATCACTCAAAATGTACTTATTAACAATGATCATCCATACATTATACCACAAAAGTGAATCACTGTATCATCATTAATATACACACACATAATCAATAAACATACATCTTGTTTACCATCTATATACCAACATCTCATCATTAAATATCTATCTATCTATACAAATCAATACAAACTTGATTCATAACGAAACATCTTATCAATAACACATCCTGCCTATCAACATTCCATCCGTATACACTTGGTTAATAAGGAAATATTTTATCAATACACACGCTACTTAACATCCCACCTGTATACAATTGGTTCCAAATAATAACCTCTTATCAACAAACATGCTATTTATTAACATCCCATCCGAATACAATTGGTTCATAACGATACATGTTATCAATATACATCCTACCAATCAACATCCCATCCGTATACACTTTAGATGATGATGATGGAAGTGGTAAAGAGTTTGGAGTGACTATAAAAGCCTGGCAATGAGCTTCATCACCCACCTCATGAAGGGAAGCAAACTGGTCCAATTTCCTGGGGTTGATCTTCCACCTGGTGATGTTAGAACACACACACACACACACACACACACACACACACACACACACACACACACACACACACACACAGAAAAACAAATACATCCGTAAATACACGCAAAGCAAAACAGCCGTACACATACACATATATATACACACACATACACACACGTAAGCAATACCATTTACGACTGTGCATGGGTGATGGTGAACTCTTTCAGACCTTAATGTACACACGTACAACTCATACACAGTACACACCAGTGTACTTATAGATTTCATGGATTGGTCACGTATATATACACATGAATACACAAACACACACATACACTCTTAATTAATATATTATATAAATTATATATATAGCGGAAGACAAATAAGGAAATGAAGAAAAATTAGAAGACGATGATAATGACGAAATATGTGTGTGTAGTGTTTGTTAGTCTGCGTCTCTGATCTGCCGACGTTAGTCAAAGAAATCTATTAAGACATTTTATTAAGCATGTTACTTTCTAAAACACTAGCTAAATATTTGTGGTATGTACATTCAATTACGATTACATCTTTCAAATGTAATAGATTCATTTCCATTCCTATAACACAACCTTTAAGGGGATAGTACAGAGTTGGTAAATCTGTAGTAAGTGAAAATTATTCCTCCAAACTATTTCAAGCAACAGGCCACCATTATTTTTTTAATCAGGTCCTGTTTGTTTCCTGGCACACTATGGATGAGTCAAGACGCTCCAAATGGACCAAAAGTGTACTATCAATCTCCTTAAAACATCGGTAGTTTATGGGTAAGACTGTATATGGAGGTAAGACAGGTGTGGTAGGTGTTAGACACGTAGTTATACAAGTGAGAGAACAAGTGTAAACCCAGTAATAAAGATGGGAGTTACAAGGGTTACACGAGTTACATCCTACAGGTGGAAGGACTGGTGTGGAAGACAGATGTAAAGTCAGTAATGAAAGCGTTGTCGCCTCACCGAACACTTCTTGAGAGATAATATCAGAAATTTTTTGACAAACACATTCACAGTGCAAAAGTATAATATCCAAAGGTAAATTTGTTAAACTTCTCTGGTGCTTCAGTTTACGAGCCTCATGGAAAACGTATGTGGTTCAAGACTTGACCAATATATCCTTTTGTTAGTGGCTGTACACGTCGTTATACAGATGGGATGACAGATCTGCAGATGAACTAGTTAGTCAGTTACACATTTAGGAAGACAGGTGTGGAAGAGGTGTGTACAACAAGCAGAACAGGTGTATTAGAGAGGTGTGTACAACAAGCAGAACAGGTGTGTAATCATGTGTGTACCAAAGTTCGCCATTGTGTTTAGACTCGGCCCTATTACACTTCCTTATAAGCCACCACCACCACCTTCCTTCCAACCTCTCCCACTCTACCTATACCTTCTCTCGTACCCCACCCCTCCACCCTCTTCTTTCTCTCCACCCTCTTCCTTCTCTCCACCCAGTCCATCCTCACAATTCCATCACCTCTCTCTCTCTCCACTCAATCTCTATCTTCTCTTCCACCAACACCCTCCACCCTCTTTTTCTCAACGCAGTCTATCCTCACAATTCCATCACCCTCACCTCACACCTTCACATCTCTCCCTGCCCATTATCATCATCATCATCGCCAGTTGGAGGTAAACAAAGATCTCTCCCAACATGTTTCATTTGTCACTTCTGCATGCTGCTGTTAATTTAATCCTTCCAACCCCGGCGACATTACTTATTTCCTCTCCACCTGGTTCTTTGTCAACATCATTATCTTGTTCCACCCCGAGGTTGTCTGCCCATTATAATTCTCTTAAACTTCCGTTTCTGATCAGTTCTACCGGTACAGACTTTATGATCAGCACAAATACACTTCTCAACCCAAGAACGATGGCTGACTACACCTTATGAATGGGGAAGTACAACTGACATGAAAAAGTTTAATAATCATTCCAAATAACACACACACACACACACACACACACACACACACACAAACTATCTATGATAGTATACTTAGAGTCTTAGACAAACACCAGATTACCTAAGAAGACACAGGGAGTTAGATTAAAGTGCCTTCACGTCCCATCAGTTCTTTACTCCCCGTTGCTGTTGCTGCTGCTGGTGCTCCCTGGTTACCTGTGCCTCCAACACAACATTACGTAAGGCACATCTTGCGTCATGACTTCTACGGACCTTAACCTTATTCACGTCTCAGGGCGAGATAATTACAGTGCCCCAAGACACATGGAGAATTCCGGCCCGGGGTGATGTGTGTGTGTGTGTGTGTCTGTGTGTGTAAAAGAAGCTTGTCTGTCGTTCAGTCTGTTTGTCTGTCTGCCTGTCTGTCTGTCTGCCTGTCTGGGTGCCGGTGGTGAGACTGAGAGAGAGGTGTGGTGGTGGTGGGAGAGGGGTGGTTATAGCTGGGAGAGGGGTGGTGCTGGGAGAGTGGTGATGGGGCTGGGAGAGGAGAGGTAAGGTGGTGGTGGTAGTGGGAATAGAGAGGGTTAAGGAGTGAAGTGGATAAACCCAGTGGAAGTGGAGATGGAGGTGGAGGTGGACGCTCGACTAAGGTTGGGTTGAAGGTGGAGACCAAAAATGAGGAATGGGGTGGAGGACACATATGGCAGTCAAAATGAGATGGGAACTAACAAGAGAGGGAAATAGGCCTTGATGAGTGGGAGATGAAGATGGTGAGAGTGATGAGGAGTGGGGATTGCTGAACGAATAGCAAATGGAAAAAATAATGGAAAGTACAAGGTAAGATAAACAGAGAGATAGGAAAGACTTCGAGTATGAGGGATAGACAGGACAGACGGACGAAAGGATAGAGAGGGAGAGAGGAATAGATGGACAGGTGGAGAAAGGGATAGACGGACATTTGGGGAGAGAGGGAGAGAGGGAAGGATAGATGGACAGGTGGGGAGAGAGAGAGAGAGGGATAGACAGACAGGTGGGGAGAGAGGGAGGGATAGACGGACAGAAGAGGAGAGAGGAGAGAGGGAGGGAGAGAGGCTTTGTAAGACGTGGATCTCTCAAATTGTGACACGGCCCGTCTATCAAAGTGATCCCGCTTCCATTATTCATAATTACATCTTACGTAAGGCAACTTTTCCAATGCACTTTCATTGTCTGTTTCAGGGTCACTGGCTGTAATGTACCCAAGAGTAGAGACAGAGGAAATAAATAAAGGAAAATAAATATGTAGAGTGACGTAATGTAGACTAAAGTATAGACGAAATATACAAAAGTAAAATGTACCCAAGTGAATAGATGAAATAAATAAGAAAAATATGTAGCGTGATGTAACAGGAAGGAAAATAAAAGAATTATATATCTACGGTACCGTATTATGAATTAATGGAAGAAAATTTAGCTTTTTTTTTTATATTTGAAAGATCCGAGGACCAGGTGAGTACAGTACACACTACACACGAATATAAATACCCCCCCACACCTGACCAACTGAACCCCTCCCCTCCCCCCCTTTGTGACTTTGGGATGGAGGTCCAATACTGTACGTGATCAGACTGTATAATAAAATAGGGTCCACCAAACGTTACCATACATACATACATACATACATACATACATACAAGGGAAATTAATTTGTTCGTTTATATTAAAATGTTGGTTTAATATCACGTGTTGGTTCATTTTAATATCGTTTATATTTATTTTCAAATTAATATAACCTATCTAGGTCATATTTTATGAGTGAAACGTACGGTACTTCTTCATAAGTGTTATTGCCCCTGTACATCACAATGCAGTGACAAATTTAATTAAACTAGGAAGAGAACATGAGAAGTAATGGTGTGTATTTGTGAGTTATATATGAGATAAAGAGAGAGAGAGAGAGAGAGAGAGAGAGAGAGAGAGAGAGAGAGAGAGAGAGAGAGAGAGAGAGAGAGAGAGAGAGAGAGAGAGAGAGAGAGAGAGAGAGAGAGAGAGAGAGAGAATGGGGTCCTGGAGAAGGTTAGGGAGCCGCCATCTTGCCCTACACCAGGTGATGGGGGTAATTATGGGCACGTGATGAGGTAAGGGTACGGGCTTGGGGGGGAGGGGGGGTAAGGGGACGGGGGACACCACCATTATAACCTACCCCACATTCTACTTACCTCATTGTACTCCCTCCCTCCCTCCCTCTCTCTCTCTCTCTCTCACACACACACACAAACACACACACGCATACATACATACATACATACATACACACACACACACACACACATACATACATACATACATACACACACACACATACATACATACATACACACACATACATACATAATACTATACATACATGGGAGTCACAATACCTCCCACATTCATTCAGCCAAAAACCATTTGTGCTTCTATGTTCACTGCAGTGCCTCGTCTATACCATTTCTCCCAGCTGATGGACGGACTGACACACACACACACACACACACACACACACACACACACACCCTCGTTACACTGACAGTTTCTAACCACCAGTATTTTTCGGTGTTATTGTTTATATTCAAAATAGGCTACAGGTTATTTTCAAACACTTTCCATTGCCGGTCACAGAAGGGGAACACAAAGTTAACATTTCTATGAGGCAAGCAACACAACTTTGCAAACAGGGAATAGTAGTGGGAAATAATAATAGTCAATGCAATATAACAAAGCCTGTAGAACCAGATATTATTTTCAAAGAATCCCGATATTCAACTTGTAAATGACCAATTCATTAACCTGTAAGCTACAATTTCTTCCACACTGAAACTGAGCTGACAACAAAAGATCATTGTTAAGAATATATAAAAAAGGCCTTGTTACCTAAGAGTTGAGGCCAAGATAATGATAGTAATATGAAGGCAACAAAAGATTTCAAACAGTGGCAAAAGAACACAACCTAAGATGAGGTGGTTCGTTTTGTGTCACAATTCGGAGGAGCCATGCAGTACCTCCAAATCACTGACAAAATCCTGAGCCTCCTTAATTAATGGGATGGTATACTTTTAGTTCATTAGAGCACCTTCAGTACTCCAAAGTATGCCGGAAACAGAACCGGATTAATAAGAAAAATAATGGTGGCGTCTTGCTTGGAAATGTTTGGAGGAATCAGCAGCTCCAGACTTACCAACACTGTATAGACTACTTCCCCTTAAAAGCCACCAACCATTCCTCAAATATCCACACACAAGAACCAACCCATTCATTTCCCCTCACACAAGCAGCTGTCCCTTCCGTCCAATTACCCCAAATTATCTTTTTTTATATATATATATATACCCTTTCATTGAACCCTTACGATCTGATGCAACTAACTCTATATAATCCAGATCTCCCTTCCAATGCATCCTTTCATGTTGTCCATCTATACACTATACGTGGTTCCTTAATCTCCTCTCTCTCATCCACTCTCTTTATCCTTATCCTCTTGCGTCATTTAATCTATCCTCCCACTCTCTCTCTCTCTCTCTCTCTCTCTCTCTCTCTCTCTCTCTCTCTCTCTCTCTCTCTCTCTCTCTCTCTCTCTACATACATCTAAACCCCTTTCACTGACGAACCCTATATCTGTCAGTCTGTCCCTTTCATACACCTGAATTCCACCTTACGCAAACACACACTCACCAGATGTCCCCGTCACCTAAATATTTACCACACAACCCCATCATTCTTCCACAGGCTTCTCTATATTGCCTCCGTCGGCGTAGCGAAGACCCAAGCTAACAAACTTTCTTCTCTCTTCTTCTTCAGAGAAAACTTGGATCATAAATGTCAACGTAATCAAACCATGAATGCTATATTGTATTCAGATTCATAGTACATGTTCCCCCTGGCCAAGCTCCATCACAATACAATCATTTCAGCTGTATTCAAAGCCAGAGTACTACCTGTGGCTGTAATAAAATTACTATATAAATTCCTATTCTCGCGTGGCACAATCTATCTATCTATCATATTTTCTTCGATTACAGTACAAAGCGGAAATGAGAATGAGATGTAATGGGCGAGTGGAGATGGTTTCCTATTGTCACACTGGGCTTTGTCAGGGGGTACCGTAGTGGTTCCTGAAGGGGTCCTCTCGTCTACTCTTGTGAATAGAAGCCTCTCACTCACTAACTGCACCTACAGAGTAAAATCTTACCAATTTTCAGCAGACGTTTCCTCTTTTCGAAAAAAAAAAAAATTAAACATACGACCATGTCAGTGAGAGTTCTAAGATTTTTTCGTATGGAAAATACATATACAATAAGTTTTTAATAAATACAACAATCTGAGTGCATTCCTGACCACATAACCATATAAACAAAAGCAATAAACAGTATAACTCCATACATGTAAAATTCCGTGATAGATATGAATAACCTGTATCGTTCGTCCTATTCAGCTCAACCTTGGCCTCGTCCCTCAACCCAGAACCTCCATCCCCGGGTGTTCTCCTGGGGCCACTCCCATTCTACTGTATGGTGTGAGGGTGTGGTCGGTCGGTATCTCTCTCTAGGCCCTCGGCTTTATACACCCAAAATATTACCAGTACTATCAATTGTTGTTGTTGTTAGTGTGTGTGTGTGTGTGTGTGTGTGTGTGTGTGTGTGTGTGTGTGTGTGTGTGTGTGTGTGTGTGTGTGTGTGTGTGTGTGTGTGTGTGTGTGTGTGTGTGTGTGTGTAGAAAGAGTGTGCTATGTAGTTGAGGTGTGTGTGTGAGTGCATTAATTTTGTTTGATCTTAGAAGGAGCAAGAGCGAAATAGAATAACTGTATACTGTATATTATCCCATAGTGTAATAATGTGTAACAAAACTGGACTGCGTGAATATTCATGTGTGGTTCAGGAAAAAAGGTGCAACATTAAAACTGTGTGAAGCAAAATATTACCACGTGGGACAAGAAGGGGAGAAGAAAAGGCGTAGTGGAGTGAGTGAGTGTGTGTGTGTGTGTGTGTGTGTGTGTGTGTGTGTGTGTGTGTGTGTGTGTGTGTGTGTGTGTGTGTGTGTGTGTGTGTGTGTGTGTGTGTGTGTAACTTTCTATATGATCAAAAGCATAATATAAGTAATCATGTGCAGGGCAAGTTAGTGTGCGAATGGAGTTGAAAGGCCTTGTGTAGTGTAGTGTAGTGTAGTGTAGTGTAGTGTAGTGTGGTGTGGTGAGAGGGTGTGCAACTTTCTATGATCAATTGCACAGTTAAGTGTTCAAGAATGGGGGGTGTGAACGTCGTGAAATGTGGTGTCGGGTTGATTATAATGGTGAGCAAGAGTGTGTAGATATTTGTGTTGTGTTGTGTTGTGTTGCCTGTCTGCTCCAAATTTGAGTGTTTGTTTTGAGTTATAAATGTTGAGTACATGCACGTTGTTTGTTGGGAGTGTGTTGTGTTTGCTGTAGTGTTATTTTTATGTTGTAGTGTTGTGTTAGTGTTATGATGTTGTTGTGAGGTCCTATATCAATATGGTTTGGTATTGTATATACCTTGTGTTGTGTTATAGGTGCTAAAATGTCTATGTGTAAGAGCTGTTATATATGAACGTCTGTGTGTGTGTGTGTGTGTGTGTGTGTGTGTGTGTGTGTGTGTGTGTGGTGGTGGGAGGGCAACGTCCGCCTGTGTGAATGAAGGAGTGTGTGACAGCGGCTCTTCCTTGTGCCTGTGTTTGTTTTTCTTGCTTAGGTATCTAGTGCATACTTGAGTCTGTATTTGTGCTTGGAGATGTTAGCCAGGCATCGTATACATCCCGCTTGTGCTTGGTTGCTTGCTTGAGTTGGTATGTCGGTGTTAGGTGTCTGAAGTGTGCTGATTGCTAAGTCCGTCTAAATGTGGTTGTGTCTGCTTGCATGAAGGCATCTGACTATATAATTATGAACGATATATTGCTGCTTATGTGTAATTGATTATGTATTTAATTACATGTACTTATTAAATTATATAAGTTGGAGCCCCATGGTCCAGTGAATGGAGTCGTAGCCTGACGACGGGACCATGTATGTACTTCAACATATTGGCACCCAGTTGAGTTATCCTCGATGGTGTGCAGAGATATATACCCGGTACTCACATTCTCCCACAGTAGTAGAATGTTTTTGTTGGCCAGTGTCAATCTGTGCATGCATCTAACATATTTTGAAAAGGTTTACCAACAGGCTTAGAAGGCCCATAAATTTGTGTTTTTGGTGTGAATAAAAACGACATTTTCAAGCCTCTGTCACGGTGCAGGATTCAGTAATGGATTGTACCGCCGCTAATATGAACTAGCAGATCAAGGTCCATGGAAACCCTCTACGTCTTTTGAGTTATCTTGTATAGCCTAACCCAAGCCTAACCATACCTACAAACATAAGTGACACTCAGCCCCGTTGTGTCGTGAACTGTCCGTAGAGTTTATAGCTCACTTCGTAGGACAGTCTTTGAAAATTGTAGCATTATTTCTCAAAGTCAGGACGATATTCTAATTTATAAGCCCCCCACCACCACACACACACACACTCACTCATACATCTCTTCACAATAGTTTTCCCACAAGTAAGGGTGGACTTCTGAAACTAACAAAATTTAACATGATCACAGGACCTGCACCAGACAACAACACTCCCGATGAGGTTACTGTCAAAATCCGAGAGTTGGTTCCTTCTTGGGTGTTCGGTGTAATAAAGGCAAATCTAGAGGAGTGGAACAGTTGTGTTAGAGACAAGTAGGAACAGCAGTTGTGGATGCGACAGGTGCAGACGAGGGTGGGTGTTGAGGTGGGAAGTGTATATGTGTACGTGTGTGTAGAATTTGTGGATGAGACTATATAGTGTAGGGAGAGCAAAAGTGGATGAAACATGCAGGTGTAGACGAAGTACAGTATGTGTAAGAAGCAGGTACGGAAGAAACATGAGCAGACGAAATAGCTATGGTGGATGTGGATGATAAGGAAGAGGAATAGGAGGAGCATTATGATGATGATGAGGTAGAAGAAGGAGGAGGAAAAGGAAGTATAGAATAGCAGGAGGAAAAGAAAGAAAAATAGAATGAGGAGATGAGAAGGACCAGAAGGATGATAAACAGAATGAAGAGGGTGAGAGTATGAGGAATATAAGGAGGATGAGGATGTAGCGTCTCACCACAAACATCACACAGCGTCTGAGGGAGTGAGGGAGGTTCCAGCCCGCGGGGGACAGGAAAGAAGTCAAGATAAAAGTGTTATTTTCACCGCCACACTCACTGCAAGCGGAACAAAGACCCGTACACGCTCACCTACTGCTTTGACCAAACTCCCTATTACTCTCTCTCTCTCTCTCTCTCTCTCTCTCTCTCTCTCTCTCTCTCTCTCTCTCTCTCTCTCTCCTGTGGACGCCTTTTCCCTCCCTCTCTACACTACTACTACTACTACTACTACAACTAGGCTACTGCAGCTACTCGTACTACTACCACTATTATCATAATTACGCAAGTTAAACAGAAGTTAGCACATAACACAGACACCTAACGGGAGAACACGTGTGACCATCATTCCTCAAGTTACACCTGTATAAGATGCAATATACATATACGAATATTCTATGTTATTTTTCTTTATATATTCATAGTAAATATCGCAGTTCCGTACAGATAAGAATCCGTACAGATATATTCACCTCACACACACACACACACACACACACACACACACACACACACACACACACACCACCACCACCATCATTACTGCCACGACTGCAGCAAGAAGTTTAGTCCTCCCTGGGTCAGATACATAAACTATAACTTGGGCCTTCATGGACTGGTTGCTAAATTTGGATTGTAAACGTACAGTCAATCTGTCCAATACGAATTCATGGATACAAGTAATTAGGGTGTGATGCGAATTTACGACTGGAGGTGTATATTGGACACGTGATACTAATTATTCATACAGAGTGAGCAAAATACATGATACAAAACTTAGATAACGAAGGCACAATACATACATAGGCTATTCTGTACGTGTGATACAAAGTAAGTACCGTACTACAAGTGTATGCAGGTGTGATACAAAATCTACATTACGAGTATTATTATGATACAGTAGCGGACATATAAAACAGACACACCTAAAACGTTGCCCCTCATTGATCATAGGATATAGTATAAGACATGGTATATAATTATGTAAAGACGAGTCCTATTATTATGCTTGATAAAGGGTCCAGTTTGAAGCAAAGTAAATATAGCTTCACCTTGGATTGAAGTGTATCTGTTTCGTGTGTCCAAAACTGTACATGTGACACAAATTTAAAAGAGTACAAGACGGTGTGCGGTAAACGTGATGTACATTTTACAACCCTCCAGTGTATTATAGTACAGTACGCCTAGCTGTAACCTGGAGGAGTGTACAGTACAGTATACATAGAGACGTGTATGAGCCAACAGCCTAGCAAAGTCTGTCTGTCTGTCTGTGTGTGTGTGTGTGTGTGTGTGTGTGTGTGGTTGGTTGGAATTATAGTGGGGGGCCTCAGGCAGACATTGGTGGTGGTGGTACTCCTGCTACATGCACACACACACTTCACTTCCGCCATCACACACACACACACACATCTTGAATCTTAACGCACCTATTCTCTACATTTCATTAATATCTTTCTTCTACAAGCATTTCACTCTTTTCTTGAGAGAGAGAGAGAGAAAGATAGAGATGCGTTAATATTCAAGATGTGTGTGTGAGTGTGTGTGAGTGTGTGAGTGTGTGTGAGTGTGTGTGTGTGTGTGTGTGTGTGTGTTGTACTATCACCTACAAAAGTCCCGTACTATACACTGGACTCGTTGTTGTGTGCCAGTGGTCTGTTGTTGCTTGGTAGAATCAGTCGCCCCCTTCCTCTTTATCACTACTGCCTATATGTTATTATTCCTCTGTGTATGTGTGTGTCTGGAGTACCTCAAAACACACACACACACACCACACACTTATCTCTCTGTCTGTCCGTCTGTCTCTCTCTCTGTCTGTCTGTCTGTCTGTATCTCTCTCTCTCTCTCTCTCTCACTCTCTCTCCACATACATATGCTATTCAGTTTTAAACAACACACAACATGATGTACTTCCGTATGACATTAAAGATTTAAATTAGTGTCTTCCATCTCAATTTGAATTCCCTTCCCATACTTATCTACTGCCAAGCATTTTTCATAATAAAGATGAATTCAGTAGGTGGTATATAATTTACCTAACACTGTGCTGAGGTGAATAGAGATGGATGTGAACCAAATGACTTAAGGGGAGAGTACAGTTTTTTGTATTTTAGGAGATATTGATTCCTCCAAACTATTCCCAGCAACAGACCTCCATTATTTTTGTTCATCTGGTCTTGTTTCCTGGCATACTTTGGAGGAATCATGTCGCTCCATTGTACTAAAAGTATACTCTCCTCTTAACTTGAATTCATGTAATGTTTATAATTATGAGTGGTCGGTCTAATCTAGATGCCTGAGCCCTTCAAAAGAGGCTTTACCAAACCAATTACAGCCAAACTTAATCAAGAGAGAGATAGGAGATAGAGAGATAGGAAGAGATACTTATTAGAATGTACGAAGTGGTATAAGACAGTGAAATATGGAATCACACATCATTTTTCACATTTACTTCCAAAGCCATCGTGTTTATATAAAGTTTTGTGTAACTCCATGATATTTCTCTCGTCACAGTGAACTCTTGGATTGTCAAAATGTTGTGGATATAATTATTATGCTTTTGACTGATTAACTTTCATAACGAATTATCCTTCCTGACTTGAAGAAACAATTGAGAATATTCGCCAATGTACAAACCCTCCTTCATTAGTTTTCCATTATATAAAAGCCCTAAAAAAAGTACAGTAATTAGTATATACTGAGTGTCTGGATAAAAAAGAAGACAAATGGATGAATGGTCTGGAGTAACTGGTGGTAACGAGTGTGAGTGGGTATAATAACGAGTGAGTGGGTAACGAGTGAGTGGGTATAACGAGTGAGTGGGTAATAACGAGAGAGTGAAGGGTATAACGAGTGTGAGTGGTGAACAAAGAGTGAGTGGGTATAGGGAACACCAGACCTACCTACACACAATATCTACATACATTATCTATTCTTGAACCACTGGGCTTACATTACACACACGGCTTGAATTACCTCACAACCTACACATTGATTGATCTTCCAGGGGTAAAATTGACGTGAACAATTTGTCTTCACAGCTCAAGTGATATTTTTTATTTATTTTTTTATTTCACCTAACAGAGGTGCTACTCATATTAAAAACAAAGAAAAATAAAAAAATCCTGACTCGTTCACTAAAATCATGAATAAAATAACTAATAAACAAACTAGCCAGCCAAAGGAGAGAGGAAATTGTGTTTTTTTTTTTTTTTTTTTTAATCCGGTACATAATTATACAACTCTCAGGATCGGAAATGACAATGTTGCAGTTAAAGACAACATAATCATACCAATACCAACAGAACCCTCCTTGTAAATCAATACATGTGGGTCCATTTATTGAGAACCATGAAGGTGAAAGAAGGATTATTACTCATAACACTTTTTCAAACGAATAATAATGATGATAATAATAATAAGAAGTAAAGGAAGAAAACGGTAGTAGTAGTAATAAAATAATAATAATAATAATAATAATAATAATAATAATAATAATAATAACAATAATAATAATAACAATAATAATAACAACAACAATAATTTCAGCTACCCAAATAATAAAAAAAAATCGATGAGATCACAGGTGCATTATGCCCAGCAAAAACAAATAAATAAATAAATAATCAAATAAATTCAATAATAAATATAAAAAAACGATTTTCGAGTGATGCCCACTTTCCCCCTGGTGGTCACTAAACGAATGACACCAGCGACGGGAGAAGTGGCTCAGATATTGGGTGAAACTACTCATATTAGCCCCAATATGATGGCAGGTATGGGAGGAAGGAGTTGATATACATATAATGACATCTGACACATTATACAAGCTATTATTTCTAACTTTAACCTTCATAAAGTACTAAAATAACACGTGAGATCTGAGATATACACTACCGCCCACAGTAATGGAACCCAATAATTAGGGAGTGTTTTTATAGCAAAGTATGAAGGAAGTGAACAGACTTTCTTAGATGACTAGACAGAGCCGGTGAGAGGCACGCTGGGAGAGGCAGAGACAAGAAGGGCTCCTGGCTGGCTGGCTGGCTGGAGGGTTGGGGAGGAGGAGGAGGAGGAGGAGGAGGGGAAGGAGACCCTGAGGGCACTGAGGCTCCCAACCCCTCTGCCCTTACGACCCCACCCCTCACCTCCAGCTCTTCCGGAAGCTGATGCCCCCCCCCTCCCCCTCCCCCCTTCCTTGACTAGTTAGTTCATCCACCACTACCCCCTCCGACTCCCACCGTCAGCATCCACACCAGTTCATCCACTCTTTGTTTCTCACTCAGTCAACCACATTAATTCATACATCCCTTCATATCATTACCCAATACATAATTATTATACAGTACCGGTACCGTTCATGCACCATCTTATACAACCAAGCTCATTCTATTTTTTTATACTCATATCAATGCATATCCAATCCAAACACACACACACGTCTCATATCCACAAGTATACCTTTATTTCACTACCTTCAGTCTTTTATTCATTCTTTACCACAACACACATTCGTATCTCCACAATCATCCCCTCATAGTTCATACCACATCATTAAAACATATTTCATTCATGCATTCATCTCACACCACGGAAACTTAGTAAAAATGAACAAGATATACCATTAAAATCTCTCATACTCATTCCACCAACACACTCCATACCACCTCGTTACACCACCACCACTTCCTGATGCCTCCACCTCTCTCTCTCTCTCTCTCTCTCTCTCTCTCTCTCTCTCTCTCTCACACACACACACACACACACACACACAACATCACTCTATCTAGTTAAGCCTGCAATACCATTTACAGTCCATGAAGCCCTGCTTACGTTAGCCAGGTACGGGATCATTGAAGTGTAGACTGAAACACACACACACACACACACACACACACACAATATACACTTATCATACATACCATTACCACACTTATTTTCCAATGTTTATGTTTTACCTTTTGACACTTTATTAACCTGAAAAATTGAGACAAAACCAAATTACATTATGACTGCGGCAACCACAAAGAAAAGGATGGAACACAACTATTATATTCGCCACAACCACAGCCACTTCATCATTGAGAAAGACACAGCAAAGTCCCCCAAACAAACGAGAGTCATCTACAACAGAAAGTACCACTGAAAAACTGTAGTGGCAAAAAAAAAAAAAAAAAAAAACTGATGCCTTTTTTTTGAGGGACCGTAAATGAAGTCTGCGTAGCGGTGTAGAGGTCAGAGGTGGCTACATACTCCACACTCTAATATTCGACTCCAAGGTATGACAATACATTTTATATACTGTACATTCCATTACTTTCATTTACACACCACATTCTGCCCCCGTTTCCCATATTCTGCATAATTTTATTTTTATTTAACATGTTCTATTTCTCAGCTACACATTATAATTCTAGCCTTTACCTACTGCATCTATACCCCACACTTACTTACAATTCACTTAGTCACAGCTCTCCCTTAATAATCTGGTTGAAACTTCTCGTCACCAAATCAAACCGACTGTGACCAAACGAAAAACGATCATTATTACCATTTTATTAGTTTCGTTTCCCTCTCATAGATCAGTTTTCACCATTCACCTCTCCATCAACTTTAAAGTCTACTACTTACTAGGTTACGTTCACTCTTTACTTCCCCTTGTACACTTACAATCTTTCACAGCAAATTTACGGAGCCTTAACCCACACCATTTCCGCAATGAACAACCTCACAGCGTCTAGTCTATGCACATCACAATACTACATCTTCCTCAAAACGACAAGACTTAAGGGACGATTCTCTTGGTGGTAAATTGGAAGGCTACTGACTCCTCCAAACTATATGTGACACGAAACAACAGATCCCCTATTATAGTACCATTGAGGTGTTTTGTTTCCTGGGATAGTTTTGGAGGAATCAGTAACCTAACCAATTTACAAACAAGAGAATCTCCCCTTAAGGTTAACCAGGCCTAAGGGTCGGTGGTTATTCCTGGCGAACCCCAAAACTGACTTACGGAAACCACAAACCCGATCGACTGCAATTACATCACTCAATGGCAGTGTTTGGGATTCTTAAACGACACGGTTCGAACGATTTGGAATAAGGCCAAGAACACGGTCCTAAAAACCTCTTACTTCAAAGTCTTCAAACTCTTTCCCACCACTTCTGTCTGACCTCCTTCAACACTTTCATTATCTCTCACCTCCTTCAACTCTCCCGCAACCTCTCACTATCATCAACCTCTCCATGCACAACCTCACTCTCACCTCCTTCAACCCCTCCACAACCACACTCCTTCCACCCCTCCACCGCCACACTCTCACCTCCTTCAATCCCTCCACAACTTCACTCTCACTATCGGCCTCTCCACTGCCATTAACCCTTCCACTACCTCTCACCTTCTTCGACCCCTCCACAACCTCTCACTACTACAACCCCTTCACCACATCTCACCTCCTTCAACCTCTCCTTAACCCATTCCACAACAGTGCCTCATCTCTAATAAGCCTCACCACCCATGACACCTTCCTTCATCACCCACAGCCTAATCCTCACACCTGGTCATGTTACTTCATCACTACGTCTTTACTCTCTCCCCATTGTATAGAACACCCATGAAATTTGTTCCCTGTGCAACCTCTCCCTTGTAATAGCCTAAATTTACATACTTATAAGAGGTTACGTAATCTCTCGTTTGTACTCTTCCATTGCACAGCACAACAAGAATGTTGTTCCTCCACCGATGTAATGTCAGAGTGCAAGTGTACACTACACCTGTATAACACTTACACGTGTACAGTAAACTTGGAAGTATAAATTAGTTGTCAAGAAGTGAAAAATATTATCAAATATTATCAAAATATTATATTGCTCATTTGTTTATGTATATTTCTTCATAATATATTTTATATTCTCCAAAATACAGAGAACACATGTATACTGTATAGTTGTACTCGTCTTCATAGATTGTTCATACATAAATTTGCTTCCTCAATTAGTCAACCCGTGTCAATAACCACGAAATATTGCTACTTTAAATAACAGTTTGATATGCCTGCCACTAGTTCAGTCCACTACATGATCCTTACCCTTATCCTAGTCAAACTCAATCCTCTAGCTTGCTGATGGCATAGAACAAACAAATAAATATATACACATACACCAAAGTCTTTATATGTATAATGTGATAGGCATTGAATGATTCATGACTCGGAAACATCTTTACATTACCTTCATATCAATCAAGGTTATTACGGCACTCCTCTTCAGCTTACATAAAATCAAGTGTTTACCCGTGATAAACCATGAATGCAACTCCCACGAGTGTTGGTATTGGAGAAAAAAAAAAAAAAAAAAAAAAAATCTTGAGCAGTCATAGGTTTTCCTTCTACGTGTTGTTAGCGGCATTAAATTGAGGATACAATGTTGGTAAATCAGGAGCAAATTATTCCTCCAAACTCTTCCAAGCAACATGCCACCATTATTATTATTCCTCTGGTTCTGTTTTCTGGCATATTTTGGAGGAATCAAGACGCTCCAATGTACCAAATGTATACGGTATTCTCCCCTTAAAACTCAAGAGGCGACCATTACCATAAAGAAAATAAATAATGGGTCAACAGTCCTTTGCTTTAACCAGATATATGAGAGACAACGGTTCATGTCATCAAACAATTATTATTTCTGATGTTGTTGCTCTTGCCATTCCACTTTTTTCCTCTCTCTCTCCCTCTTACTCTTTCTTCATTTCCGTCACTCTCACTCTCCCCAATTGCTGCTCCTGTCTCTCCACTTTTTTTCCCACTCTCTATCACTCTCCCCAATTACCGGTCTGACCTCTCTCTCTCTCTCTCTCTCTCTCTCTCTCTCTTTCTCTCTCTCTCTCTCTCCTTCACTCTCACTCTGCCTCACTGGTGCCCTAACCTCTCCTCACACATTCCTACCTGACCTACCACTTTCTCCATCGTTCTACCTTACGAGTTTTCTCATTTCTTACTCGTTGTCACTTCCTCTCTCTCTCTCTCTCTCTCTCTCTCTCTCTCTCTCTCTCTCTCTCTCTCTCTCTCTCTCTCTCTCATCACCATACTCTTACCCACCACACCATCACCATCACAATCTTTATTAACATCACTTCCAACACAGAAGCCACTACCCCTCAACCAACTAACTAACTATCTTCACCACCACCATCAACAACTACAATACCACTAATATCACCCTCTATATCACCACCCTATCAACATCACATCCACTACCACTATCATCACACGCTGGATCACAATTTAAGTTTGACAAATCGCGTCACAGCCTCGCAACTTTTTTTTTTTTTTTTTTTTTTTTTGTATCCCACCTGAGAGACCAACCAACCAACCCAGTCCACCCACCCCTACACTCCTTGACCCTTTTACTGCCCTCTGACCCCACCCATGATAATCCCCCCACCCATCCTTCTAACCCCCACATACATCTCCCCAACTAGCCTAGTCGATACATCATCCTAACCCCACTAGCCTAGGCACCTCCCTACCCACTCACCCTTAGTACCAAACCTGCCTACCCCTCGTCCCCTACTTACCTTCCTGCCCCTCCTACCCTTCTTCATCCCACCCCTCTTATCTAATTCCCCCACCCAACTCTCAAAATACACCCACTCTTCCTCTACACCCTACACACCCTCCTTACTTCCTACACCCATGCAGCTCTCAAAACCCACACCACACACCCACCCTTATTTCCCCCATCCAACTCTCTCACACTCATGTTCCCCCTTAACCCCCTCCCCCACCAGACCTCCCCAACCCACCCTTCACATAACACCTGATATTAACGCCGTCTTGCAACACGATGCCAACTTTGCAACCTGTAAAACTGCCCTCAATTGCCAGAGAAAAGCAGCTCTTGTGTGTAACGCCACTTTATTTTTTTTTCTCTCTTGACTAATTCGCGTCTAATTCGACTTGTTATATTTTCTTACGGGAGTCACTCACGTTTTTTGTTCCTTCTGGTTTCGCGACTAATTTACATTCACCAGTTTTTTTTTCTTTCCTTACTTGTTTCATGTTAACTTCAATTTGACTAGTGTTTGGTTTTTTTTTTTTTGCTATACGAATTTACTTTTGTTTTGTTAATAGATTCAAGTGTACTGTATATTTACCATAAAGTTTTATCATCATTAATTTGTTTCACGTCTGTTTACTTTAACCTGACAGCTATTATTTATTTATATATTTATTTACTCTTCATGTCTAATCCAATGTTCCGCCTTTTTCTCACTTGATCCGCGTGTAATGTAATTTCTTATCCCATACACGAATCACGTATAAGGGACCCTGTAATGTAGTCAGAATTTTGGAGGTAAATGAATCCTTCAATTACTGCCACGAAACACCACATCTATGGAAGGAGCTAGTTTCATCGTTGAGTCAGGAGGAATCAGAAGCCTCCAATTTCTATACACGATCACAGGGTCCTTAACCAACTTCCTCTTCATCTTTGAGACTCGCCTTTAACTGAACTCTTGAGCCTTTTTTTCTCATTCATCAATTTTTTATTCTTGCATTTCAACTTCACTGCTAATACTCGTTGCTTAATTAATCTAACTTTTTTACATTTGCCATATCTGACTTTGCTCACCTATAAAGTAAACTACAGGTTTTTTTTCCCTTTCTTGACTCACATTAATTTCAGTTCATTGTTTTTTTATAACCATATTATTATTATTATTATTATTATTATCATTATTATTTTTTTTTTTTTTTATTCTTTCATTATTTCCCGACCTTGATGCCTCCACACTGGGCCACAAAAAACAGACCTATGAATGAAAATGCAACATGTGTCTCGTTTCGCAATAAATATCAATTACTCTTTACAACACCCAAGTGCAGTACTGTAATTAATAACGTTTCTCTCACATCGTCACCATAATAACACTTACTACTACTACTACTATCCACCTTCACCTTTTCCTCGTCATACCACCCACACTCTCTTTTGTGTTACCCAATTTCAATTTCTCCTGACCTTTTCATTTCTTCAGGGACGCCATTGTCTTTCCAAATTTGAATCCTGCCAAACCTTCACATTTCCCCCCCTATTTTCCCCACGTCTCCTTCCTTCCTTCCTTCCTTCCTTGTCTTTCGGTCTGACCAATTCTTATCTGTACTCGTGCATGCATTCCCTTTATATAGATTTTACTCGTTCACGCCACTGCTATTTATTCCTTGTTTTGTTTCTAAAGTTTCACTCGCCTTCCTTTCACTTACTCGGCAGCAACAGTGTCCAAATACAAGTGTAAAAATAGGATGCTTAATAGATCGACAACCACAAACACTCCACTAGACAAACAAAACAGACTACGAATAACAATCCATCTCTTTTACCAACTGCCTGCTAAAACTACAATAGGTATCATCGTTGTTAAAATCCCAGTCAATTAAAAATATGGATGCAACTTATAAGGAAATAACTACAATTCACCAGATTCACACGCCAGTCATCAAGAAATATAATTATGCTACACGCAACACATTTACAACAACACAATCGGGGTTAAAGTGTGAAAAAGTTACCTAATATTAAAAAAACACATAATACTACTAATACACGTAACATATAATATACTAAACAATAAGGTTAGGGAAGGGTGAGGTGCCACGCCCATGATGATGCTTGTGTTCCAGACTACTCTTATTAAATTATTACACTGTAGCTACGAGGTTAGAAAGGAGGAAAAAAAGAGGGAATGGTAGTGAATAATTTACTAAGTGCCTGTGGAGTAAGATAACGAGGGGTGGGCCTAGTGTATACGGTGTTGGTAAATCTGGAGCAGTAACTGATTCCCACAAGTTGTTCTAAGCAAATAACCATCATTATTATTATTGGTAATTTGGTTCTGTTGGATTATCTACCGGGATACTGTACCTATTTATTAGTGTATAATGAGTAAATTGGGAAACAGGAGATGAGAGCTGACATGATTGTGTTGATGTTAGACCTCCACTACAAACGAGGTGAAAGATGATGATGAGAGAAGCCGGATGTTGTAGCAGTGGTCAGTTGATTTTTTTTTGTTGCCACGGTAGTTCATCCACATCCAATTAATCAGTAGGATAAAAATCCCTTTCACCACAACCACAACTACTACTACTACTACTACCACAGCCTCCACCATTACCGCTACCACTATTATTGTCAGGTCCACCACCACTACCAATACTGATAAATTCAATCCACCATCTCAACCACTACTAGCACCACCACACATACTACCACCATTATTGCAACCACTACCAATATTGAACATTTTAAACCATCATCCCTACTACCACTACCACCACCACTATCACCAACTCTATTACTAACATCACCAGTACCACCACCACCACAACAACAACAACACAACCACAACACCAGAAGAAACCCTTCACAATAACAATTAAGCCCTTCTCCTTTATTCTCGCCGCCTCTTTTACAACATGCACACCACCAACACTCATTTACATTCACTAATTAATTAGTCCATTACTTAATTAAGCATGGTTGTCAGTGTGTTATTCTTTACACACACACACACACAAATGGAGATACAGTACTCTCTCTCCTCGTGGCTGTGTTATATAGGCTGGCGTCTTACTAGGCTACCTAATGACTTCCTCATCCACTACACTTTCATTTATCTATACAGAAACTCCCAATAATATCCTTTATGCGTGGTCCGAAGTCCGACATAATGTGCAGTATGAAACATCCTGCCTGTCCAAGTGTTAAATAAGTAAGATTTGTATTCGTGGTTAGAACTTGAATTAAATTATTGGTGGTAATACGAGTACCGGTACACAAAAGTTTCTCATCACCACCATCACTCCCAAGCTTCCTGTCACTGCAAGGCACAGGATTCGAATCTTGCTGAGGTGACAGTAATTGAATGGATGCGAAGTTGTTTTTCAATCGGTGTGTGAGAAAAACAATTACTACACTAGCTGTGGCCGTGGGGAAAAATTGACAAAACAGGAAGATACGCATGTGGTCATTATTTATGGTCTAGTCGAGGCTACAGAAAAAATTGTGGTAGGAAGGTGGTGATTTGAAGAGAAAGTGTAGTAGCTCAGCCCCACTGCCTTCCCTGGGGTGAGAGAGAGAGAGAGAGAGAGAGAGAGAGAGAGAGAGAGAGAGAGAGAGAGAGAATTAATAATTAATCTCTCTGTACTACCGCGAACACCAATCCTTGCTCCTCATCTCTCTCTCTCTCTCTCTCTCTCTCTCTCTCTCTCTCTCCAAGCGGTCATTATTTCTCCCAACATCCCCCCCCCCAACTCTTTCTGACCGTCAACTCCCCACCCCACACCCCTCTCCTCCCCATCCCCTCCCCTTCCCTCCCCATCCCCTCCCTTCCTTCCATTCATAGTTGTTCATTCACCGTTGTTCGGCCACTGCCTCACGTCTCATGTACACTTGTTGTTGTTTTTCTTTTCTTTTATTCATTCCTTCATTTCTCAAGTGTGTTTGTTTGTTTGTCCACTTTTCTTTGCCAGATCATATCGTTGTATAATCTTTTCTTGTTTATTTTTACTATAATTTTTACTTCAAGTTTGTCTTTTAACTGTTATTAACTATTTCTATTTTTTTTTTTTATTATCATTATTATTATTATTACTTTTGTTTTAACTCAATTTTTTCTTCATTTCTCTCCCCCTTTTTACTACTACCCTCATTTTAATGTTCACTGCTTTACGTCCCTTACCCATTTCCTCCCTACATCCACACACTCCCTTCAACACCATACCACCACCATCATATTCTCGTCATCTCCCCAACCCCACAACTATAAAAAAAAATATTATATACTCCCCTCATTTACTAAGCAGGAAAACACCATATTTTCTTTCTTCACCTTAACTATCACTACCACCATCACCACCAATCCTCTCCTTGCTCCACAGGTTTTTCTCCATTTTTTCCCTCTCTCTCCTCCCTACCCTTCTTCACTCACCAACTTGATTTTTTTTTCTCTTCTCAACCTTTCTTTTCTCACCCACTTGGTCTTCGTCATTCTTCCTCCCTCCCTTCCTTCACCACCGCTATCAAACTCCTCCATACACACACACACTACATTTAAAGGGTCGATCACACATAAACATCCTCCACTCAGATTCACAGGTGTCTTAATACATCTGAAAAATATATATATATATATATAGACCACCAGAAGACGAAGGAAATGTACTAGAGTCATCCCAGATTTGGTGGTAATCTCAAAACTTATGAACACATGTTGCAGGAAGGAGGAAGCATTATAAAGACCAGAGAACGGAGGAAATGTACTAAACGTGAATGATCCCTGATTCGTTGGTGATCTCAAGTCCTATTAAGACGTGTTGGAGGAAGGAGGAGACTTTATACAGACCACCAGGGGACGAGGGAAATGTACCAGTTTGATCCCAGCTTAAGTTAAGGGGATAATATACCTTAATTGTGTACCTGGAGCGTCTTGATTCATCCACATTATTCCAGTAAACATGCAGAACCAAATGAACAAAACTAATGATGGCCTGTTGTTTAGAATAGTGTGGAGGAACTAGTTACTCCAGATTTACCAACACTTAATCTCCCCTTAAGCCGCCGGTACCTGTTCCTGTTGGTACGTCTGGCACCCCAAGCCTCCCAAGACTGTGGTGAGCTGCCTGGCACTTGAGGTATGCATGGGATCCTAGGATTACCTTTACACTTTTCTCTCTACCGCTCCATGGCACTCCTCTGGCACTGTGGGAATGTCTGCTATGGCACTCTGACGATTTACTTTTTCCTCAACATTTTCCTTTAAGTACCCAGCAGGACCAGGGATTCCTATTAGCACTTTTGAAAGTATCTATTGTTTAAACATTTCTTTCACTCGATTGTTATGCTTTATGTTTATGACTGCGTTTGTTTGTGATTCTCTGGCTCATTCTGGTAGCAAGACATGGGCCATAATTTGTACGCCAAATGAATAATATACATTTAGAACCGATATTACCTCCACACTACACAACACAAATTTTCCTATTTCACAGGAACAGGAAAAAATAATAAAAATAATAATACCATCTTCACCTGTAGCAGAAACAACAACAATTAGGAGAAATTTAATAACAAATAATAACATCTTCACCTACAGTATAACAGAAACAACAACAACAACAATTAAAAGGAAAAAAAAACAATAATATCCACCCCTATGGCAGAAACAACAACAATAACACCCTAAAACCAAGAAGATCTTACCAAACACAACCACCAACCACACCCACCTACAACCACAACACCAACACCGGGGTCAGAGCGTGGGGCAAGGGAGCTCACCCCATACCATGTCGTCAACAATGGCATACCACCCCCCTCCCCTACCTCCAGTACAGAATGAAACCCAAAACAATGAGACCCACCCGTGTACACCCTTCAAACAGCAGCCCCCTACATCACCCAGATTCACAGAACAACGTAGGGAGAAGGTGGAAGGAGTCGGGGGTGCCAAAGTAGCCTACCTGTTTTTACATTAAATATACGACAAATTTCTTAATACTTTAACTTAGACATTTTGGGGGAGAAATAAGAAAGCATATTAATGGTAACGTCTACACACAGTATCACAACCAGTTCTAGTATTACAGAAAAAAAGGAAAAAAAAACAAAACAAGGAAAATTATGCAACATAGATTACCGAGAAAATGCTGAATTGACAACGGTGGGTCGTGGAGATGAATGAAAGGTTGGTCGTCGTCGTCGTCACATTTACGTAACTGTCACGGTGTTGCAAAGTGTCTCAGAGGTTCAAGGTTTCATCACTGTTCATCCAGGAATTACCATCGGAAACTTCATCATGATAAGGGGATATTATAATTTTGGTACACTGGAGCGTCTTGATTCCTCCAAAGTATACCGGGAAACAGGACCTGATGAACAAAAATATTAGTGTCCTGTTGCCTGAAATAGTTTGGAGGAATCAGTTACTCCAGATTTAACAACACTGTATTATTTCCTTAATCAACTGAACACTACACAATACTTGGGTTGGGTTACGTTGGGTTATTGGTTGGGAAGGTTCGTTCAATTGATCAACCCTTATAAAAATTCAAGACCAATAAAATAGGTTTTAATATTAGTCTTGTAAAAATTGACACTGAAGGTTTTAATGAGGTGAAAGTTTGGTAGAATTTGTATCTACTCAGTAAAACTTTTCTGGGAGATTCACTGAGTATATTATAGAAAAATTTCCTTTAGTTACTATGGGTTCTAAGATCTTATATTATATTGTGCCACATGACAGCCACCAAATAGATTTTTTTTTATTCCCAGATGATGTTGCAGAAAATTAAGGTGATTCTTATTAATGTTGGAGAAATGTGTAGGCCGCCAAAATAATGCAGAGAACAACAACTACAGTAACAAAACGGGAGCTTGAGGTGAAGACGAGACGTTCTGCGACCTCAACGTCCGTCCCCAGTGTGTCTTCCTCTACCCTCAACCCCATGCACCACCACTTCCTCCAAGCAGACATACATACAGATAGACAGACAGAGAGGCACCTTTACTGTTCATTTCACACTCTCTCTCAGGGCTGTATACTATACCCACACCTCTCTTTTTTTCTCATAACAATAACTCCATAAATTCATAATATTCCTTGACTCAGCACTTTCCCTACTTCCCTCCCTATACTGTACTACTCTCCCTCCACCTTTCACATTAACAAAACACACACACACACACACACAAAAAAAAAAAAAAAAAAAAAAAAAAAAATGACAACTGTATTCGTACATCACTAGCAAAACACACACACACACACACACAATAGTACTATACATCACTAGCAAAACACACACACACACACACACACAATACTACTATACATCACTAGCAAAACACACACACACACACACAATAGTACTATACATCACTAGCAAAACACACACACACACACACACACACACAATACTACTATACATCACTAGCAAAACACACACACACACACACAGGACGCGGAAGACACCGTGAGCAGTGAGTCCTGTTGGCCGGTAAGCGGGACCCCTAGCCAGACGTCACCTCAACTAAAGGAAGACAACAACAGGCTCCATCTCCACACCCACGGTAGGCTACATGCGACTCACGACCTTAACTGGTGGTGCCTCTTATACTAGTAGTGGTGGTGGTGACTAGGATGATGGAGGTAGGGAGAGAAATATGGGGAGTAAGGGAGGGAGGATAGAGCATGGAGGTACTTTATACCTCCATGGGATAGAGAGAAATAGTGAGGTGAATGGGAGGGAGAGAGGAATGGGGAGGGAGGGAGAGAGGAATGGGGAGGGAGGGAGAGATATGGGGGAGGGAGGGATGGATGGAGAAATGAGGAGGGAGGGAGAAATGGGGAGGAAGGGAGGGAGGGAAAATAGAGAAATGGGGAGGTGAATGGGAGGGAGGGTGAAATGGGAGGGAGGGTGAAATGGGAGGGAGGGAAGATAGTGAGAAGTGGTGAGGTGAATGGGAGGGAGAGATGGTGAGGGAGTGAGAGAGAAATGAGGAGGGATGGAGGGAGAGGAAATGGTGAGGTGAATGGTAGGTAGGGGGTGGATAGATGAAATGGGAAGAGGGAGAGAGGGGATATCATCATTAGAGGGAGGGAGAGAGGAACGGGAATAGGGAGAGAGGAACGGGAATAGGGAGAGAGTGGGGGAAGCAAATGGACAAACAGAGAGAGAGGGTTCCTGTGTTTATATTCCAATGGTGAATATAAAGTTAAAAAGTGAAAGGGAAAGGAACGAACACAGACTATTAAACTGACAAAGTTGAGATAGGCAGTGCAGTAATTGGAAAGGGTAGGCTCCATGTGCTGTGTGTGTGTGTGTGTTGCTGGGAGAGGATTGGGAGTGTAGTAATAGGAAGGGGTACAAATCATGTGTGTGTGTGTGTGTGTGTATGTGTGTGTCTGTATGTGTGTGTGTGTGTGTGTGTGTTGGGGGGCAAGGTGAGTAGTAAGGGTGGGACTGAGGGCTACCAAGTTCCCACAAGGTCAAGGATGGAAGCTCATAACCTCTTGCTTCCTGCCCTAACCCTGCACTTCACCACACCACAATAAATGCAGTGAAGTCATTCCTAATAATTTGTTTACATATTCCACTTCCAACATGGCAACTCCACACACGCACTGCCTCTCTCCTGTTTCACACACTAATCACGGTGTTTACGTGGTATTGGTGTACTGTACATACTATGGTTGTCAAAACACTAGTTATATTCACCTCACTACGGTGCTGAAGGGATAAATATTTCAATACTTGATTCTGGCTAATTCCAAACGAGGTGATTGTGCCAGAAAATAACGAAAGAACACTAACGTTTATGCAGCAATAACAATCTTTATATACCAAGATTAACTCCAGACGATTCAATCCAAGTGATCAGAACCCACAGGCACGTTTAGGACCCAGTCTGAATGATCACAAAATACATGGGATATATTTTTAGTATCATGTCCTAAGTTAATACCCCATAATTCCCTTCTCCTGTATCCCGTGTTGGCCTCGAGGGGATTCTGCACATCGTTATCAACAAGGGTCAGCAAGGGTATCATGGTGGTGTCTGGCGTGAGGGAGGGTAGGAGGAAGGCAAGGGAAAGGAGAAAGGAGGGAGGGAAGGAGGGAAGGAGGGATGGAAGGAAGGCAAGGAGGGAAGGAGGAGGGAAGGAGGAGGGAAGGAAGAAGAGGAAGGAAGGAAGGAGGGATGGATGGATGGAGGAAGAAAGGAAGGAAGGAAGGAAGGAGAGAGAAGGTGGAGGAAGTAGAGGGGACATAAAGCGAAATGTAATGGAAGGGAGGGAGAGGATAGAGGTGGAAGAGAAGATATAGAGAGAGACAGCAGAGGAAATGATGATGAGGTAAAAAGGGGAAAAGAGCTAAACGTGTCATATGCAAAGAGGGAAAATAATGTTATATGAAACAAAAGAGAAAAAAAGGAGATGAAAAAAAATAAAGAACAAAACATCAAGGAGTAAAAGTGAAAGAAGATAAAATATAAAAAGAAAACGAGAAAAAAATGTGAGAGAAGATGAAAGTAAAATGTAAAGAAAAGTTTAAGGAGGAGGAGGTAAGGAAGAAAAAAAAATAAGACGAAGAAAAAAATTAAGACGAGGAAAAAAGTAAGAGGAGAAGAAGATAAAAGGAAAATGTAAAGGAAAGTGTAAGGAGAATGAGAGGAGTGATAAGAGAGTCGGTGAGGAGGTGGAGTGGAGCCACCTGTATCTTGTATAAACGGGAAGTGAATGGCGTATATACATCTGAAGAGAGAGAGAGAGAGAGAGAGAGAGAGAGAGAGAGAGAGAGAGAGAGAGAGAGAGAGAATGCAAGTGGGAGAGAGACAGAGAGACAATACATGTGGGTACTATACAGAGAAGAGACACACACAGACAGACAGACAGACAGACAGACAGACAGACAGAGAGAGAGAGAGAGAGAGAGAGAGAGAGAGAGAGAGAGAGAGAGAGAGAGAGAGAGAGAGAGAGAGAGAGAGAGAGTGAGAGAGAGAGAGAGAGAGAGAGAATGATACTGTAATATAAGTGTGTGCTATACAGAGACACAATAATTGAGAGGAAGAATATGAATTGAGAGGAAAGATGTTGAGAATGGGAGGAGATGGTGAGACGGACAGATGAACGACGACAGAGGGAAAGAAAGGAGAGAATACGTATAGAAGAAAAAAAAACTCCTCTTCCTATATCTTTAGAGAGGAATGTGAAAAGGAGGTACTTAAGATATGGGAAAGATAAAACCAAACACGACCAATATTTTTAGAACAGGTGAGAACATGGATATATAAAAAGTATGAGAAACACACACACACACACAAAAAAAAAAGGTTATAGAAGATAGAGATGAAGGTGAAATGGAAGAAATGTTGTAGACAGGAAACTAATCTATATATACAGGTATTATGTATATTTTTACAGCGGAAGAAAAAGGCCCTTGGTGTTAATAAGAGAAAGGTGGGGCCATCATTACACTCACTACCATTACTACCATTGCCACAACCACCACCACCTAGGCCTATATCACCACTACCACCAACATCAACACCATCATTACCACCACCAACACCATCACTACTCCTACTACTACCACCACCAACATCAACACCATCACTACCTACCACCACCACCTATACATCACCACCATAACCACTACCACCTACATCACCACTACTGCCACTACCACCACCACCAACATCAACACCATCACTACTACTACTACTACTACTACTACTACCACTACCAACACCATCACTACTACTAATACCACCTCATGACTATCACAGCCAACGTACAGGTTAGCCAGACGTGATGTGAAGGACAAGTAGAGTAGAGATATCCCTTCCTTCCTTCCATCCTTCCCCTTGCATGGACCTTTTTCTCTACCACCAGGCATCTGTCCAGACCTTTCTCTCATAGGTACTCTATATTCAGCATCTATCTATCTATCTATTATCTACCTACAGTAGCTATATATCTTCTGT
>JAWZYT010003513.1:115000-117948 GCA_034508575.1 Petrolisthes manimaculis | reverse complement strand
CAAACACACAAACAACAACACACCACCCCCACCCACCCCACCCACCCCCCCCACCCAAAAAAAAAAAAAAAAAAAAAAACTTTAATATCCTGTTGTCCTTGTTGTTGATATTTCCTTGTATTATTGACAGAATATATGACATTATTGGATATTCACGTATTTGGAGATGTTGGTAATAATGGTGATATATTATTATACCGGCCTGAAGGGGGAGGTGTATTGTTTTCGGTGCTGGATATTTATTTATTTATTTATTTATTTATTTATTTATCTGTTCGTGTGTTTGTTTATGGTCTAGCGTCCACATTTTTTGCCGTATGAAGTTCATTTTTTTTCTCTTGATAGATATTCATCATAAAACAAAATGATTAACTTTTGGGCAAAATCGGTCGAAGGTCAAAGTCACAAAAAAATAAAGATAGCAAAGGGCGAGTGGTGGCTGGCATCTATAAGGGGCAGTGTTGCCATACAATGATGTCTTGTTATTATCTTGTGTTTCAATATTACTCTATGTATTTGTGGTGGTAATATTGGTATGTAGTTTATTGATATCTAACCTAACCTAATCTACTCTACCCTAACCTAACCTAACCTAACCTAACCTAACCTAACCTAACCTAACCTAACCTAACCTAACCTAACCTAACCTAACCTAACCTAACCTAACCTAACCTAACCTAACCTAACCTAGCCTAACAGAACCTAACCTTATTTTATCAAACCTAACCTAACCTAACCTAACAAAAACAAACCTAACCTAACAAAAACAAACCTAACCTAACATAATTTTATCAAATCTAACCAAACCAAACCAAATATAATCTAGCCTAACCTAACCTAAACTAAGAAAAACAAACCTAACCTAAATCTCGTCGTATTAAAATGTTCCGACACTGTATAATTATATTTATTAGTATATATTTATTTATTTCAATCTTAATAAAACATTCGGGCAAATTGAGAAACTAAAATATCAAAATATATCCCCTAATTTCTTATAAACACTATTTATTTAAGTTTATTTGAGTTTATTTGAGTTTAAAAGGTGGTAATTCACTTTGGTTACATTGGAGTGCCTTGTGTATTCCTCCAAAGTATGCAGGAAACAACAGGACACACAGATGAACAAAAATAATGGTGTTCTGTTGTTGTTGTTGTTGTTGTTGTTGTTGTTGTTGCTTGGAAAAATAGTTTGGAGGATTCAGTTGCTCCAGATATATTTACCTACACGTAAAAACTCCTTCCCCCTATAGTCGTAAGTAAGAAATTTGCGTTGAAGAAAAAAATAAATAGTAGGAATAATGATACGAGGAACGGATGTAGAGATAAAAATGAAGGAATGAGAGGAGAGGGAGAGAAGAGGAGAGGAAATGAGAGTAATGGGAGGAATGGGAGGAAGGGGAGGGAGGAGGAGAGAAAATGAGAGGAGAGGAAGGGAGGGAGAGGAGAGAGAATGAGAGGGAAGGAATGAGAGGAGAGGGAAGAGAGGAGAATGAGAGGAAGGGGAGGGAAGAAGAGAGAGAGGGAGAGAGAATGAGAGAGAGTGAGAGGAGAGGGAGAGAAATGGAGAGAATGAGAGGAGAGAGGAGAGAGAACGAGAGAGAACGAGAGGAGAGGGAGAGAAATGGAGAGAAATGGGAGGAGAGAGGAGAGAGAACGAGAGGAGAGGGAGAGAAATGGAGAGAACGAGAGGAGATGAAGAGAAATGGAGAGAAATGGGAGGAAGGGGAGGGAAGAAGGGAAGAGGCAAGGAAGAGAATTAATTATGCACAGGAAATAAAGAATGCACCCTGAGAACACACACACATACACACACACACACACACATACACACACACACACACACACACACACACATACATTCATTCTCTCTCTCATACACACACACACACATACATACACACACACACACACACAAACAATTACTTTACTCATGTCCCCTCTTCACATCATTACAGTTCACATTAGCATAACATTATAACATATATTTCATTTATCATAAATTTACCCTGTTATTCACATTAGTATTTATTTGCACCAATTCCTTCATTATATCTTTATTTATTATTATTCCTTTTTTTTATTATTATTATTCCTTCTTTTTTTTATTATTATTATTATTATTATTTTTTATTTTTTTTGCATTCCGTCTTTTTTACATTTTTATTTTATTTATTTTGTATTCTGTCTTTTTATCATTTTTATTTTTATTTTGTATTCTGTCTTTTTATCATTTTTATTTTTATTTTGTATTCTGTCATTTTATCATTTTTATTTTTATTTTGTATTCCGTCATTTTATTTATTATTTTTTATTTATTATTCACTCCTGCTTACTCTTTAATTATTCAGTTTTTCAAGTTAATAATTGATACACGATATTACAAAATTTATACATTAACTCCTAAAATTAACTTACATTTATATGTTTATTAATTAAGCTTCTATTATTTTATTCGACTACGAGTAATTACGAACATTATTTCATACATATTGTATACCAACAGTTCCTAACATTATTTTGTGTAAATATATAATAATTATAACTATTTATACAAGAAATTTCTAACATTATTATGATTATTATTATTATCATTATTATCATTATTATCATTATTATTTTTAATATTTTTATTATTATTATTATTATTATTAATATTAATATTAATATTATCATTATTATTATTAGTAATATATATATTTTAACTACTATTTCTACGAATACTTTCTAACATATTATTGTGTATGACTTTTCTTTTATGCTTGGGGTTACTGTCTGTCAATTTAATTCAGTCTTATATTTTGTTATAAAACTGCAACAACAACAACAACAACAACAACAACAACAACAACAACAACAACAACAACAACAACGACTGCCACCGCTGTATAAAAAAACACACCTGACCATAACGTTGTCTCTCTCTCTCTCTCTCTCTCTCTCTCTCT
>JAWZYT010003513.1:107500-110000 GCA_034508575.1 Petrolisthes manimaculis | reverse complement strand
CAACACGTGAGAATAAATCGCAGCATCCAAACACAAAACGTAAAGGCACTACAGGTGAAAGACAACATCCTCTTTACATCCGACAATCAACACGTTTCCACAACACCACATCGACAGGTAGTGAAGCTTTCTAAATACACACACCACCTGACTACCAAGGCGAAGGGAAAGAACACCAATATTTACAAAGACAGTTCTAATGTCGCCCCTCGTGTGGATGATGATGATGATGAAGTGAGAGACGATAAAATGACAAAAGTGACAAGGTACCCAAGATTTAGTTCCTCGTCTGGCCGCCACATCAACCCCATCGACAACCCAATCAATTACAAATACTCTAGTGAATTTTCCAGGCTTCCACGATCAAATCCCTTACCAGCCCACAACCCCATCGACAACCCAACCAATTACAAATACTCTAGTGAATTTTCCAGGCTCCCACGATCAAATCCTGTACCAGCCCACAACCCCACCGACAACCCAATCAATTACAAATACTCTAGTGCATTTCCCAGACTCCCACGATCGAATCCCTTACCAACCCACAACCCCATCGACAACCCCACCAACTACAAGTATTCAGGAGGATTTTCCATCGAAGGGAGAGGCTGTGATGGGCTGGGAGACTCTGAGGAGGAGGATGAAGAACGTGAGGAGAGAAGGATACACGTGGTTGAGACCTGGGTGACTGTCGTTGTGAAGGATATCAATGACAACACCCCAGTCTTTCCCAATAATACCATGTTTGGTGAAGTGAAGGAAAACGGGCCTAAAGGTAAGTTAATTTGTTGGTTAGTTAGTTAGTTAGTTAGTTAGTTAGTTAGTTAGTTAGTTAGTTAGTTAGTTAGTTAGTTAGTTAGTTAGTTAGTTAGTTAGTTAGTTAGTTAGTTAGTTAGTTAGTTAGTTAGTTAGTTAGTTAGTTAGTTAGTTAGTTAGTTAGTTAGTTAGTTAGTTAGTTAGTTAGTTAGTTAGTTAGTTAGTTAGTTAGTTAGTTAGTTAGTTAGTTAGTTAGTTAGTTAGTTAGTTAGTTAGTTAGTTAGTTAGTTAGTTAGTTAGTTAGTTAGTTAGTTACACACGCAAACACACACATACATACATACATACAAACTTACACACACACACTAACATAGTCCTTTTTCTCACTTCACACCAACACACACACACACACACACACACAATCACACACACAATCCAGGTTAGGCACAGTTATCAATGTTTTTTCTACAAATACACAAAGCTTCCACTCCAACACACACACACACACACACACACACACACACACACACACACACACACACACACACACACACACACACACACACACACACACACACACACACACACACACACACACACACACACACACACACACACAACAGAAGAAAGTCGAGTAAAAATTAACACCCAGAATATAAAGTGAGTAAGGTTGAGTGAACAGCTGAGTAAAAATTTACATGGCCATAAAAGATGCTTAGTTTTATTTACACGAGTCAAAGAATAATAGTAGGTTGTGAAGAGGTGAGAGACATTTTTTGGTGAGTGGGTAACTGTTTTAAATACGGTGCTTGAGAAATGTTGTGATGGTGGTGTGTGTGTGTGTGTGTGTGTGTATTTCATGTTTTTTCAATTTTTTTTTTTTTTTTTTTTTTTTTTTTTTTTTTTTTTTTTACGTGGTGAATATGTAGTGGGTAATCTCGGTGGGTTTTTTTTCTAGGATTTTTGTTTATGTTTATGTTTGTGTCGTGAAATCCCAAGACTAAATAAAAAATATATCATATTTTTTTTCCCAACTCTATATTATTATGTGCTTATGTTTATGAAACTTTGTAAACAGTACACACACACACACATACACACATATACATACATACATACATATATACATACATACACACATACATACATACATACATACATACATACATACATACATACATACATACATACATATACATACATATATACATACATACATACATACATACACACACACACACAGACACAGACAGACACAGACACACACACACACAATTTTAAAAAACCCACCCTCCTTCACACACACACACACACACACAAACAAACACAAACACAAACACAAGACAAGGCCTGGAAAATCGTATAAAAAACTCACAAGATTTCCAATTATCCTGAGGAATTATAAAACTAAAAACTTGAATGTAGCAAAGTCTAGATGAAGTTATTTGTGTTTCTTTCATTGAAGTTGGAAATGAAGGAGTGAGTGAGTGAGTGTGTGTATAGTTGAAGGCAGAAATTCACTTGTATCTTTATACTATCGTGTCTCTTAAATTTACATGAGGGGATGGGTGTACAGTTGAAGGCAGAAATTCACTTGTATCTTTATATTATCGTGTCTCTTAAATTTACATGAGGGGATGGGTGTACAGTTGGAGGCAGAAATTCACTTGTTGTATCTTTCTTGTCTGTCCATTCGAGTTTTAATTTAGGGTGTGTGAGTGTACAGTTAGATTCAGAAATTCCC
>JAWZYT010003513.1:97500-105000 GCA_034508575.1 Petrolisthes manimaculis | reverse complement strand
TCTTACACCATTAAACTCTACATTAAATTTGGAACCTTAAAACACTCTCCAAAACATAATACAGACCAAAGAAAAAATATTATAGCGAGTTTAAGTCAGAATACGGCTTGGAAATGTTTATACCACTTTTTACATTGAAGTATTTTTTGCTTCATAGTTAGCATTTATATATAAAAATAATATTCATTCTCGTACAAAATTTTCTTATGAATATGACAATACCATCAGATTTTAGATAAATATAAATATAAGAGAAATACGAAACGTTTAATGAGACACTGTCATTCCCGACTTCAACAAAGATTACGTAAAATTAAGCTACTTTTTTTATTTAACATTAAAGGTTTCCTACAAACAGATAATTTTATATGTTAATAAATAGAGTGTGGTTTGCCATACAAGTTATCTGAAGGAAAGTATTATAATAATGTAATTAGAGAAAATGAAGAAAGACGGTAAACAGAGCGATACTCCCACATCATACCACAACCAGTAAAGGACTGAGGGGAGGGAGCTCAGGGAGGGAGCGGGGCTGGGGGAGCCTCAGGGACAGCCTGTCAGGGAAGGAGGTTGTTCTCTGACATAGGCAATGATCAGTTGCCAATTGTCCAATTTTTCACAGCTTGTAGTCTTCATTTTCTCTAATTACATTATTATAATACTTTCCTTCAGATAACTTGTATGGCAAACCACACACTATTTATTAACATATAAAATTATCTGTTTGTAGGATATCTATAATGTTAAATAAAAAAAGTAGCTTAATTTTACGTAATCTTTGTTGAAGTCGGGAATGACAGTGTCTCATTAAATGTTTTGTATTTCTCTTATATTTATATTTATCTAAAATCTGATGGTATTGTCATATTCATAAGAAAATTTTGTACGAGAATGAATATTATTTTTATATATAAATGCTAACTATGAAGCAAAAAATACTTCAATGTAAAAAGTGGTATAAACATTTCCAAGCCGTATTCTGACTTAAACTCGCTATAATATTTTTTCTTTGGTCTGTATTATGTTTTGGAGAGTGTTTTTAGGTTCCAAATTTAATGTAGAGTTTAATGGTGTAAGATAAAAATGCATAACCTATATAATAATCTAGTTACACGTAAATTATTAGAGGTTTGTCGTCTTTCAAATACAGAGTAAGTGGTTGGTTGTTTACAAGAAATGGCTCGGTACCTTGAGCGTCCTGGCAGCCAATCAGAGAGCTCCATTCATACCTGGGGCTAGGCTCAGACGAAGCGGCGGGACAAGTATAAGTAAATGGAGTTTACTACCACTACTACTAATACTCCTCCTTTTCGTACCACTACTACTACCACTACTAATACTCCTCCTTTTCCCACTACTACTACCACTACTACTACTACCACTACTACCTCTCTTTGTAAACAGGTACAGGTACGGTGATGATACGAGTGACAGACGAAAACGACAACTCCCCAACACTGTCCCGACCACACTGGCAACTGGAAGTGAATGAAACACACTCTATCAACAACAACAACAACAACAACCACGACAACCACAACAACAACAACAACGACAACCACAACAGCAACAACAACAACAATAACAACAACAACCACAATAACAACAACAACAACCACAATAACAACAACAACACACTTCTGGAACTGACTGTCATTGATAAGGATACATCTAATGTGTTTGCCTACAGGGTAAGTACGTAGCTATTTATAAAATAAAAAATAGTCTAAGTCGCGTTTATAAATGTCCCAAACTCTAGTCCGCCTTAAGTCCAGGTCTAGTCAAGTGTAGCCAGTTGTGGAATAGGCTAGACCCAGGCTTAAGGCGGATAGTGACGTCATAATGTAAACAAACATATTGAAAAATGGCGTCTAAAGCAACAACAAGGTAAATACACTGGAATTAAAGGTTCAGTTAAAAATTAATAATAAAAAAGAGTTAATAATAATTTCCATTGCTCCGCCATCTTTGTTGTTGTTGTTGTTGTTGTCAGTCTCCCGCGGTCCTGCTGGGCTGTTTTTGAATGTCCCAGCATCTAAGCCTAGTCTAGCCAGCCTTAAGCCCGCCTCAAGCCACAGGGGCATTCATAAACCCACCTAATTTTCAGTGTGTAAGTGTGTATTTATTTTTTATTTTTTATTTTTTAGTGTGTATTACTGTCTGTGTGTATGTGTGTGTGTTTCGTTCTTTATTTCTTCAGTGTGTAAGTGTGTATTACTCTGTGTCTGTGTGTGTGTGTTAGTGTGTTTCATTATATATTTCTTCAGTGTGTAAGTGTGTATTACTCTGTGTGTGTGTGTGTGTGTGTGTGTGTTTCATTCTATATTTCTTCAGTGTGTAAGTGTGTATTACTCTGTGTGTGTGTGTGTGTGTGTTAGTGTGTTTCATTCTTTGTTTCTTTAGGGTGTAAGTGTGTATTACTCTGTGTGTGTGTGTGTGTGTGTTTCATTCTTTATTTCTTCAGTGTGTAAGTGTGTATTACTCTGTGTGTGTGTGTGTGTGTGTGTTTCATTCTATATTTCTTCAGTGTGTAGTGTGTATTAACTCTGTGTGTGTGTGTGTGTGTGTGTTTCATTCTATATTTCTTCAGTGTGTAGTGTGTATTAACTCTGTGTGTGTCTGTGTGTGTGTGTGTTTCATTCTTTATTTCTTCAGTGTGTAGTGTGTATTACTCTGTGTGTGTGTGTGTGTGTGTGTGTGTGTTTCATTCTTTGTTTCTTCAGTGTGTAAGTATGTAGTGTGTAATTACTCTTGTGTACAGACTCATAGCGAAAAAAGAAAAAGTCAACTATCTTTATGAGGGAAATATATCAAAAGTCAACAACAACAACAACAACAACTGATATTTTCCCTGCTGAGACTGAGAGGAGGTACTTACTGAAAGGTAGTTATTTATACGGTCACTAACTCACTATATATATAATTAGTAGTTTTAAAATAATTTGAGGGCCCTTACTGGAGCTTTATGAAAAATAATAAATAATATTGTGTCACATTCCTCTCTCTTTTTCACTTTTTTTTTTTTTTCTTATTTGCAACTTACTCTCGTTTTTAATACTTACTCACTTATTTCTCCAAACAGATTCCCTATTATAAATACTGAAGGATAATGTGGCCTGGATTAATTTAATTGGAGAATTCATAATAGAGCTCCAGTAACTTAATTAAAGGGACCTTAAAAAAAAAAAACTCAAATTTTATCAGTGTTCATTCTCCATTCGTAGGGTGTTGTGGTCAGTCGAGAATTAGATACTTTTTTTTTACTTTATTTGTGATATATTGTGTGTTATTACCTATGAATGGCTGAGAACATTCCCTTGAAACATGATATTATTGCTAAGATTGTTGTTTTATAGTTAGCAGGACATTAAACTAAAGAAATAGTCAATTTAATTAGTGTTTGTCATGAGTTGTTATTAGCTATGAATGGCTGAGAACATTCCCTTGAAACAGGATATTATTGCTAAGATTGTTGTTTTATAGTTAGCAGGACATTAAACTAAAGAAATAGTCAATTTAATTAGTGTTTGTCATGAGTCTGTGAGGAGAGAAAATATTATATGATACGATATATTTATAGACGTGTGTGTGTGTGTGTGTTATTGTTTTAAGTAGTGTGTATATAGCTGCTTGTAGTAAATTAAAAGATGGTAGTTAACGTGTGTATGTGTGTGTGTGTTATTGTTTTAAGTAGTGTGTAGCTGCTTGTAGTAAATTAAAAGATGGTAGTTAACCTATTTATTGGAAAGTTAATCATCTAAGGAACAGAGGGAAGCTGTCAAACTCTTACGTGAATTACACCTATATGGATGATTATATTTGACCACAACTGTACATTAATCCCCAATTCTTATGTCCCGCACCTCCCTAAACCCCCCCCAAGCCTGTCCCTCTATTCCAGCACCCCCCTAACACCCCCCAAGCCTGTCCCCCTATTCCAGCACCCCCTAAAAAACCCCCAAGCCTGTCCCTCTACTCCCACACACCCCTAAAAAAACCAAGCCTGTCCCTCTATTCCAGCACCCCCCTAACACCCCCCAAGCCTGTCCCCCTATTCCAGCACCCCTAAAAAACCCCAAGCCTGTCCCCCTACTCCCGCACCCCCCTAATCCCCAATTCTATATGGTTTTAGGTGGTTGAGAAGAGTGGTTGGGGTTGGGATCTGTTTGGGGTGCGTGTGGAGGGGACAACTGGACTCCTTTATCCACTAACAACCCTGGACTATGAAGACGAGAAGCACAGAAGAGGATTTAAGTTCATGGTTCAAGTTACAGATAAAGTGAGTATATGTGTTTGTGTGTGTGTGTGTGTGTGTGTATTTCCAACTCTCCTCCTCCTACTCCTTTTTATTCCCCTCTTCCTCTTATTCACAACCCCTACTACTCCTCCACCTCATCCTTTTATTTACTCCCTACTCATCCTTCTCCTCCTCTCCCTCCTCCTCCTCCTCTCCCTCTCCCTCTCCCTCTTCCTCCTCTCCCTCTCCTCCTCCTCCTCCTCCTCCTCCTCCTCCTCCTCCTCCTCCTCCTCCTCTTCCTCCTCCTCCTCCTCCTCTTCCTCCTCCTCCTCCTCCTCCTCTCCCTCCTCTCCCTCCTCTCCCTCCTCTCCCTCCTCCTCTCCCTCTTCCTCCTCCTCCTCCTCCGTACATGGTATTATCTTCTGAGAATACTAATGATTTTGAGTGGCTAATGCAGTAGTGTGTGTGTGTGTGTGTTTGTGTGTGTGTGTGTACCAACTATCACCACAACCAAATTACAACCATATTCCAGAGTGAAAGTAACTGTGTGTGTGTGTGTGTGTATGTATGTATGTATGTGTATACGGTATATGTATGTATATGTGAGTATATGTGTGTATTTACCATCTAACTAACCCTTCCTTCTAACATACAGGGTGACAGTAGTGATGCCTGGACTGATTCAACTCACTTAGACTCAGCTTGGGTTACTGTTAAGTTGAGGGATTTAAATGACAACCCACCCATCTTCTCACGTCCACACGCCCACGTCACTCTGAGGGAAGACACACGCCCGGGTACACTCCTACTCTCCCTACACGCCCACGACCCGGATAAGGTGTGTGTGTGTGGGGGTGTTTTTTTTGTTTTTTTTTGTTTTTTTTCAGGGTGGAAGCGTAGGGTGGATAAGTGTGTATAAAGTTTTCATATCAGTGTGTGTTTATATTTTACAGTATATACAGTTTTCATGTTTCTCAGTGTGTGTTTATATATTTCAGGGTGGAGAGGGAGGTGTGGATTATAGTGTGGAGGGTGGATGGGAGGCTCTGACGGTGGATAGTGAAGGTGGAATACATCTAGCAACACAACTGGACCGTGAGGCTACAAGTGGAGGAGGTGGAGGTGGAGATGAGGGGGTCGCACGAGTGGTAGCAGTGGATCGAGGTACTCCACCACTCTCCACCACAGCCACTCTCTCCATCACAGTGACGGATGTAAACGACTGCCCGCCCACTCTGCTGCCGCCCACACTCCTACACGTGAAGGAAGGAGCCCCACCCACTCTTCTAACCATTCTCAAAGCCACTGACCCTGATGTGTGGGAGTTGGGTCATGGTCCACCCTTCAACCTCACCCTATATCCACACAACACACAACATGTACTCACTCTTATTAACCTCAAGTTTGACCCATGTGAGTACTATGTGTGTGTGTGTGTGTGTGTGAGAGAGAGTAATGTGAATAGAGAGAGAGAGAGTGTTTGTGTGTATGTAAGTTTCAGTGCATGTGGTTTTTTTACCGTATGTGTGGGTGTGTTTACAAAATTTTATCATTCCGTGTTGTGGGGCCAGACTGGGACATTGGATGGGGCTGGACTGTAACACACACACTCTCTCCCTCCTCAGATCTGAACAGTGGACGGGGTTAGGATTTTAACAGGACGCAGGACTGTAACTAACACACACTCTCTCTCCTCAGACCTGGACAGAGAACATGGGATTTTAACAGGACGCAGGACTGTAACTAACACACACTCTCTCTCCTCAGACCTGGACAGTGAACGGGGTTAGGATTTTAACAGGACGCAGGACTGTAACTAACACTCTCTCCTCAGACCTGGACAGAGAACGTGATGGGATTTTAACAGGACGCAGGACTGTAACACACTCTCTCTCCTCAGACCTGGACAGTGGACGGGGTTAGGATTTTAACAGGACGCAGGACTGTAAATAACACTCTCTCCTCAGACCTGGACAGTGAACGGGGTTAGGATTTTAACAGGACGCAGGACTGTAAATAACACTCTCTCCTCAGACCTGGACAGTGGACGAGGTGGGGCTGAGCTGTGGACAACAGGGCCAGTAGACAGGGAGGAACACCGTCAACTGGAGGTCGGTGTGAAGGTGACAGACGTAGAGGGACTCGAGGCTGTACAAAACATTACCATTATTATAGATGATATTAATGACAACCCTATGAAGCCAGCTGCTAAGACTGTATATCTATGGAAAACACAGGTAAATATTATTATGTTGGTAGGATAACTGTGTGTGTGTGTGTTTGTACGATGACTGATGTATATATGTGTGTATATATGTGTCTGTGTGTAATTAATACAGTCCTATACTCTAACACTAACAGGGTGGAGGGACAGAGGCACCATTGGGTCGTGTGTATGTACAAGACATTGGGTCGTGTGTATGTACAAGACATTGGGTCGTGTGTATGTACAAGATCCTGATGACTGTGTGTGTCTATACTATATATATATCTGTGTCTGTGTGTCAATAATACATACTATACTCTAACACCAACAGGGTGGAGGGACAGAGGCACCATTGGGTCGTGTGTATGTACAAGATCCTGATGACTGTGTGTGTGTCTGTGTGTCATTAATACATACTATACTCTAACACCAACAGGGTGGAGGGACAGAGGCACCATTGGGTCGTGTGTATGTACAAGATCCTGATGACTGGGATGTGATAGACAAAACGTTCTCATGGATTGGTTCACCACATCCACTCTTCTCTCTCAACACCAGTGATGGTACCATCTATGCCTCCAGTCAGCTTAGGGAAGGAAGGTGAGGTGCTGTGTGTGTGTGTGTGTGTGTGTAACCAGCTCAGGGATAGAAGGCGAGATGCTGTGTGTGTGTGTGTGTGTGTGTATTAATCCTTCATGGCCTTCTACAGGTATGAGCTTCAGTTCTCTGTGAGTGACCGTGTGTGGGAGCAGGTGGGCGTGGCAGCCAATGTAACAGTGGTGGTGAAACTGTTGGCTCCTGATGCCCTCACCCACGCCACCCCACTCCTCCTCACTCCCACCACTCCTACACAGCTTACAAGAGGATGGTCACCTATTGTAAGATTATTTAACCTAATCTAATCTAATCCTAATCTAACCTAATCTAACCTAACCTAACTGTTGATAATGTGTTATAAGTTATATTATTTCTGTATCAAACTTAACTTAACTTAACTTAACTTTTAACTTAACTTAACTTAACTTTTAACTTAACTTAACTTAACTTAACTTAACTT